>JADFUC010000136.1:0-62645 GCA_019722365.1 Lithospermum erythrorhizon
TCAGTATGCTTACCATTCAGTTACGTATTGCTAGAGCATACATACAGCCCTCTTCGAAATTAATGTGTGTGATTCACTCTGTTCTGTGACGCCCATTCTGTGGGTGTATTACTTCTTGTATGATGCATTCCTGGTCTTGCAAAACTCAACAAACTAGGATGAGGCGGAATTCAACCATTGTAGAGTTCTCGACCTCTTGATCTTCTTCCTTGTTGATTTTCCACAAAATCTTTCCTTTGTTGGTGCTTAGGCATCATCATACGCTTCATTATGAACAACCAAATCGTCCACTTGGTAATCATCCAATCAAAGATAGAAAGTATACGCCTGACTGCGCCCCGAAACCTCGGTCGAGTCACCGCGCTCATAATAACACATAAAGCAATCAAGCACGTACTTACTAGCGACCCCACGCTGCGATGCAAACCGCGCGCATTGTAGCGTCACGGCCGCTGCAATTTCATAACGTTATGGCAAAACTATCTCTATAATGTAACTGTAATCTCGATTATGTCATAACATACTTCATAATCATAGTTATCTCATAATGTCAATCAAATCTAGGTTATTTCATAATATGCATCATAAATCATGAATTTCAGCCAATAGCAAACATAGTCACCTGATACACATATCGGAATAGTCTCAAATAACACATAGAAAATGGCAACATGATATATATGAAAGGTCCCGTAGTGAAGTTGTACTCACCTCGAGCCCAAAGTAGTGATGATAGCTATATCGTTCGCCGTGCTGAACCGAGGCTCGACTAATATTGAAATTTATACATTTATAACATTAAAGCAGAATAAATTCATAACATCTATATAACCCAGTGTTATACCCCGTCTCACGATCCAAATTTACAACTCTTAGCAATCATCTATTCCCGAGATTGATATACACTTCTAACGTTCAAGCGTACTATAATCCGATACATGACTTCCGTAAAATCTCAGCCGTCATCACCTTATTACTGACAATAACATCTTAAGCGCGCTCTAATCAATGCAGTGTCAATTGACTAATGAATAAATTAAATACAACCTCGATTAGTACTAATTACCATACGAACTTTCCCAGGCTTTCTCGGCGATCTACTGCTATCCATATCGAGCCAATAAATAACCTATGAATTCGAACCACGAGTCACATTAAATTTCTATTCTCAAAATATATTGTCGCTCAACCCATATTATCATTACTCCATTAAAATTTTAACTTAACATGGCGCTCGGCGAACGCTAAATCACATTAAAGAAAATGCTTATACGGAGCCCAGGTTATTTGATCTCCCGCTATAAAAATTTAGGTCCTCGAAATTTACTCAGCGCCCATGCGTCCAAGTACCCAAATACACTTACTCGGCTTTATCTATTAATTCCTTATACTACATATTGTAATTTTAAAGTTCAAACTAGCCTTCGACGAGAAAAGATGTGGATATTGACTTCGGCGTCCTCGCTCTACCGCTCCCGTAGCTTCCTCCACTCGTTGATTCGCCCCACAGCTTACCTTCACTAAAGCCACAACTTTGTTGCCAACACTTACTTTTCCTTCACGATCAAGAATTTTTCACGGTTTCTCTTTATACGTGAGTCCTCCCAGGCTCATTTAGTTTGTGACTGACTCACAAGATATAGGATTGATGGGATATATTTCCTCCCGAACATGACACATGGAAAGCGGTAGATTGTCAATCTTTTCTCAAGAATACTTTATCACGATTCAAGTTAAATCCACCCGGCGACGATACGCATACATCTTTTTATACATCTGCGCCACTTTCGGAGTCTTTGTATCAATTTTATTCTCTCTACCGACCTTTCCACCGGCTTCGAGCCGAGTACCTTTCCTGCTCTCTGCCGTTTCAACAAGCTGAGTCCTACGTTTCTGCCGTCTGATACTCAAATGGTGCCATCAATCTTGGTGGAAACTATTATTATATGCAAACTCCATTTAGGCAATTCGTCATCCCGATTCCCAGGAAAAATTCAACCTGCTTGAGGCCCTTGTATATCCTCCGATGTTTGAATTGTTCTCTTTTATTGCTGTCATTTGTGGATGAAATGATGTACTGGAATTGATCCTTGTCCCATTAAACTTCTTGAAATCCTTTCCAAAATCTAAGTGAACCTAGCATCTCGTCGATACAATGGATCACAAGCTCCATGTAATCGCGCAATGTAGTCCCTTTGTCTGACCTGGCATATTTCTTTGAGGGCCCAGGTAGTCAGTTAATTGGTAATAAATGAGGCTGATTTTGTGATTCATCCTATCGCCCAAATGCCATCATTCTTTCTCCAGCGTTCTCGGAGTCGAAACAAAGTCCATCGTAATATGCTCCCGAGTCTGGAATAGGAAGGGATTCGCGATAGATAAAATTTGGATGTCGGTGTTATTTTCACTGTTGGCCAGTCGAGACATTTTGATACAAATTGACAATTTCCCTCTTTCATGTTGGGCCACCCATTGCACTCTTAAGGAGTCTCATACATCTTTGTACCACCGGATGCATATGGAGCGTATAGGCTTCATCCAAAATCTCACCCGACTCCAGAGAATAAGGCCACGAATAATCTAGCTATCGTTGTGAAACAGTCTCTCTACTTACAGTCCGATGCAACCTTGCTTTTAAATTTCTCAGTGTTTTTGTTCTATCTTTTTGTTGTTCTCAAGTATTCGATCAAAAGAACCCGGTCGAACTCTTATTTGTGCCAATGGCGCCGCCGACTCTGATCCGAAATTAACACCAAGTTGCTTGTTTCATTTAATCGCTCATAATCTTCCACTACGACTCAATGCATCGGCCACCCGTTCGCCTTCGGGGATGATAATCAATGAAACATCATAATCGGCCCGATAAACTCCATCCACATACCCCGTACCAATTCAAATCTCTCTGTGTGGGAGTATTTAAAAAAGCTTTGTGATCGGTAAAAATTTTGCAAGTCACCCCGTACAAATAATGCCTCAATCTTAAGAGATGCGGGGAACACAATTGCGGCTAGTTCCAAATCGTGCGTTGGGTAGTTTTCTCATGGTTTCTCGGTATCGCGATGCATGCGCTACTTACCATGTTGCGTGCTTGCAATCTGACCCCCCGATGTGACCCATCCTTTATCTGTGACGCCTTCCGTCACATGCGGCGGAGTCGATCTTGTGTGATAGTCAACTTCCCACTTTCAACTCATTGAAGCTACCGTTCACCTCCTCCAAACAAATGGAACTCCACTTTCTGGTCAACTTTGGTCATGGGGTGTGCTGATGATTAGAGAAGTCTTGTATAAAATCCTCAGAATTAATTATCCCTTAGACCCGAGAAAACTTTGTATTTCGATAGCAGCTAGTGGGTGGATTCCCCGATTCGCCAAGCTTCAATTTTTGAGGATCGTACTTATACCCTCTCCTGAAATCCATGGCCCGGAAGCTATGGCTTTCTCAGAATTCACACTTGGAAAATTTATCTGATTCATTTTTCTCAAAGTCTCAGCAATTCTCAGATATTCTTCGTACTCTCCTACTTTCTGAGAATATATCAAAATGTCTCAATAGACACCACACAAATTTATCCAATAAAGCGAAACACGATTCATAAGGTCCATAAGCAGCTGCGAGGGCATTAAATTATTGTGGCGTTACCAAAACTTCGTAGATGCCGTATCTTTGTTCTAAATGCAGGAAACGTGCATCGTCCTCCTTAATCCTCAGTGATGGTAGCGGCCTGAGTCGATCTTAGAAATACCGGGCATCCGCCCGATTGGTCAAGCGGATCATCAATTCTAGGCAACGGATATCGATTCTTAATTGTGCTTTGTTCAGGCTAATGCATAATCGATACAGCCTCAAGATCCATCCTTAGCTGGCCGAGCCAAATACTTAGGCTGGAGAGCCCAGGGTGAACTACTTGGTGAGATGAATCACTTATCCAGCAATTCACATAGTGCGTTTTCAACTCCTTCAACTCCTTGAGGAGCCATTCTATAAGGTGCCATAGAAATCGGAGTAGTACCGAGAATTAATTCTATAAACTCAAATGCCGTGCAGGGAGGATGTCGGCAACTTTCCTCGGGAAACACATCGACATATTCTCTGCATGACGTACCTCCCTCGGATCGGCCCTCTCCTTGTGCCATGTGTGAAGATAGCAGCATCATTTCGTCTTATGGGCAACTAAAGAGAAATGAGGCCAAAGAGGAAAGAATTTTTCTATCACCAGGAAGAAGATCTTAGATTTACGAGGACTAGATATTTGATCTTCTTAAGATGACAATCTATCGCGCGTGTTGTCTCTAACGATCCGTTTCCCGAGAATAAGATAAAAATCATTAAATACCGAGTATGCATCTATCTCCAAACATTGATTTCGATACTTATAGAGCCAATTTCTAAATTACTCATCCAATCTTAACGAACTTTCGAGTCGAGGTTAGAATTAGAAGTGGTCTAGCGAATTTCACGAGTTTAGGGAATCTGTTGGGAAAATTTCGAAATATGAAGAATGAGTAGCTCGAGAATCAAAACAAGACTTTTGCTTCAGCCATAAATTTAAAGTACTGTGACCACCACAGGGGAATCACGAGCTTATGAGTAGCTGCAAATCTCGCTTGACTAGTTCCATATCTGACCAACTAGTCAGCCAGCCATACTACCGGCTACTCCCAGCTTCACGCCCAAAGCTTCTACGCGGCTGGATCGATCTCACGACTTCATGATAGCCTCCTGCCTTTCAGTACGCTTACGGAGGAAATGTTGCTGCTGCTTCCCAACAACACTGTCTCTTGTGGACAATCGAGGCGTAATGTGTCACTTCGCAGCGACGCCGATAGCGAGACGCTGACCACGTCACCGGCATTCGCGGCCTACGTGACCGGTTTACCTTGAAAACACCCACATAGTCACTCTGCCTCCCGAAGATAACCCTCTAGAGATCCCCCGGACGATGCGAGAACACAGGGCACCAAAAGCAGTAAATGCTTTGAATGAGGAAATTAATGCTGAAACAGAGCTGACTAAAATTTTATGACATGGCCCCATGATGGGGCCGTCCACTGAAACCCAGAGCACAAAATTTTAAGCACTTTAAATCTTGAAACGTCATATCTTCCTCTTTTCTCCCCAAGTACTTTGGGCAGCTCAAAACCCCAGAAATCAAAATTCTACACCATCCAAAGAGCTTCATTCAAAGGCTAGTTCACTTAGAAACTTGTATAATTCTTGAGTGACAACTTTGATGCAGTCTCCCGGTCATTCCGTCCTGAATCTCGGTTACTCTTTAAGTAGGATTCGCTCAGGAAGTGATAGAGCCGAGATCAGAATCTTTCTCGTAATCGGCTTTATACTCGCGCCTCGCTTTGCTTGGTGGATCGATTCTCTACTACAGAGGCGACATATGCGCCTTAAGACCAAAACCACGAAATAATTCCTGACGATCATGACACGGTGTCCGCCCCTTGTCGAATCGGTGTGCATTATACATACGTCTCGAGCTCCGCGTGCCAATCTATAAGGCTGCGAATATGGTCCTCGGCTCCCGATGCTCCGTAGGTAAATATACTCTCGAGTCTGAATGAACTCCCAATGCACCGGATAGGAGAATCGGCTTCCGGCGAAACTTGGCGGTCCCGACGAGCGGTCAAATAACCTCTGTGACTCCACTTCTTGTCGGCTGACATACTCTGATCTACCGATCTCCACGGTATTTATCCCCGAGAATCACGTGACAGCCCCAATGTGGCTTCATCACGCGTGATATCCACATTTTACGCGACTGCAGCACGCCACCGTCTGGTACACCACCGCCTCTACGCGCCTACCGCTCTGCGCGGCTCCCTTGCTGCGCCCGCTGCTTTGCACCTGCAGCGGCTTTTACCCGAGCAGACCCCCTGCGTGGTGGCGTCCCCAAAGTCTATAAAATAGCAAAAGAAAGGAAGATCCCGAGGGCCACTTGAAAAACCCGATACTCGGCGACTCCGCAACAACTATCGACTGAGCACGTAACGCGGGGACACCATAAGACCGAACACAGGCTCGTGCCAAAATTGTAGCGACCCTTTCCAGAGTCGGCCGCCGAGTTAAGATCATTAACGACACAGTATGCGAGTCGCGTCGATGGATCTGATAAAATATGACTTCGACATTATCGAATAGCATTTCTACTATTCATTAAATTGGTGTTCCCAGCAACACATCGACAAAATAACGGACAGAGGAATACAAATCCAAGATACGACATAGGGAAAGTATGACAACGGACACACATCGATATATCTGGCATGATCTAAAAATATACAATACGACAACAAAAATGAGCGGTGAGGACTTCGCATGCCGCAGCACTTTCGCTTTTATGATCTCGCGCGGCTCGGCAAAGCAGATCCTCGGCGGCAGCGATGGCTCCTAGAGACTGGGCATGAAGCATCGCCCATAGAGAATAGGGAGTCGGCTATTAAGGTAGTGAATACAAATACCTGGTGATTCCATCGGATATATTAAATGCCCATATATATCTATAAATATAACATATGCACGTCACGTTAATCCGATTTACTTAATAAATCATTGTCACGCATGTCACATAGATTTCTCTTATATAATGTTACATGACATTTATACGCATGAGATTATATTAAATAGCTGTGCATATTCATATAAGGAAAACAATCTCGTATGAAAATTAAATGATGAGGAATCCGGGCTCGCGGATAATACACATATGAGGAATCCGCCTCCAAATAATACACATATGAAGAATCCGCGAATAATCAGATGAGGCCTCCGCTTTCCATCCTCCCGGCCAGAGCTCGCGCCAGTATGCGTATCGCTTCCGAACCTCGAATCGAGTACCCATGATATACGCGCGAACCTCCCGGTGGAATTGCGCGGCTCGCAAAATAACACATAAGCGATCAGCATACACCGCGTCCCGCAGCGCCCACGAGAACACGACCACCTTGCGGCCTTGAGGCACCGCGATTTCATAACATGAATTATATCGTATCTCGTAATGTAACTCATAATCTGATTATGTCATAACGTACTTAATAATCATAGTTATCTCATAATGTCAATCAAATCTCGGTTATTTCATAATATGCATCATAAATCACAATTTCCGTAATAGCAAACATAGTCGATACCGTATCGAATAGTGCCAGCAGCGCGCGAAAATAGAACATGATATATATATGAAAGGTCCCCGTACGTGAAAGTTTGTCTCACCTCGAGCCCAAAGTAGTGATGATAGCTCACATCGGTCACCATCTTAGATCCGAGGCTCAACTAATATTCAAAAGAAATTATATATTATAATACGTTCCAGCGAGAATAACCCAACTTAACATACATATAAACCCAGTGTTATACCTAGTCTCGCGATCCAAATTCTGACTCTTGTGTCATCCCCCATTCCCAGATTGATATACACTTCTAACATTCCAACGTCTTATAATCCAATCGTAACCGTGGAAATCTCATTAGTCATCGCTTATTACCCCGGCAATAACATCTTAAGCCTTCTGTCAATACGATGTCGATTGTATTAATTAATCATTAAATACAACCTCCGATTCAATGCTTAATTACCCTCTGAACTTTTCCCAATTTCAATGATCTACTTTATCCATATCGAGCCAATAATCTATACCCCGAATCGCTATATTTAAAGTCCTCTAGCCTCATTATTAAATTTTAAAAAGTCAATTTAAGAAAAGTCAATAAGGGTAACATAGAACTTACACACCACTTTCTAACCCAATAACTACTGTCACTTTCCCAATCACCAAGCTAAACTTAGATAACATTTATATACCGTAAATAAGTGAGATCTAAAAGTCAACACAAAAGTCAAAGTATATAGAAAGTCATTCGAGCTTTAAATGATGAGATTTGAAGATTAAAACTCATACCTTTGATAACCTTAAGATGGGAACAAGATTGTAAGTTAGATTCCTTGAATTCTTAGAAAAGAAAAAAAATTCAAGGGGATGTGGAGGGAGGTTGACCCGTAATGGGAAAGAAGGGAAGAAATTTTTTTTTTGTTTTGTGTGAGATAAGGTTGAGGATAAGATGATAAGATTAAGTGTTAGTGGAGGTAGGTGGGGAAGTGGGACCCTCAGTGGAGGTTGGTCACGTTTGGTTAAGTAAATTTATTTTCTTTCTTCTCGGTTTACCCACGACCTAATTCGAACACGAGTCGCATTAAATTTACATTCTCAAAATATATTATCGCTCGACCCGTATTATCATTACTCCATTAAATTTTTAACTTAACATGGCGCTCGACGGACAACTAAAATCACGTTAAGAAAATGCTTATAAGACGGGTTATTTGATTATGGTCATTGACTCTAGTATGAACAGCAACTTGACAACCATTTGACTAATGTGATTTCACTAATGCATTTTATTTCATTTTGTTCATGTTTTGCTCACATCTTCATTTTCCTAATTGATACATTTAATGTAGCTCCAAGAAACAGAAAGACGAGCCTTTATGAAAGCGAACTGACCGCTTGAAATTCTGAAAGAGTCTTGTCAACTTGAACAACATAGTTTTATTTTCTGAACAACATGGATTCTTTTTAATATTGTATTTTGGACTTTGGACATTTGGAATTTTGGATATTATTTCAGTTTGGTTTGGACATTTAGATATTATTTAAGTTTGTTTTTTAATATTAGAATTTGGAAATTTGGACTATGGAGTGTGGAATGGACGAATGGTGAATATTTTTGATTTATTTTAATTTTCCAGGTTTTGGTTTTGCGTTCATTCGGTTTAGGATGCAATTCGGTTTCGGATCGAGTTTGATTTGGATATCCGGGAACCGGTTTCGAGATGTGGACGGACGGTTCGGATGAATTGGTAACGGACGGTTTTGGACGGTTCGATCCGTTGAAACTTTGGTCAGATATTGGTTTTCGGTCGGTCGGATGGACGAAGCAATTTTGTCAGTTAGGATCATTTGGCAAATTCGAAACCCGGGGAATGAAACAGCCATTCATGAACTCTTGCACTGTTCTTTTCTTGGGTGTATGAATTAATGTGATTGCGGTATTGTCTTTGAGAGTCTGTGCCCATGTCGCCCTTAATTCTCGAGGTAATCTAACATTTATGTCCAGGTTGTATAAATTTCATCCCAGTGTCTGCAATGCCTTTATGGCCACATTTGTAGTATACCAACCTGTCTAGTCATAGTCCTCTATTCTTGGGGAGGTTTGACCTTCGTCACAAGTACATTACTTCCGTAAAAATTGAAACCACATCATGGCATGGAGTGCAGAATGGCCATTTAATATAAGTTTTGTGTGAAACATCGTAGGACAAAAATGTACGATCTTGAAACTTTCTCACGGTGGTCAAGTCCAATCATGCATTCGAACACTATTTCGACATGCACAGCCATCCCCGATTGTTTTAGGTTGATAATCATAGTCCGCCGATCAAAGAGAAAGCGTGATCTAGACAATCATTCACATACTAACCAATTTGGTACCGATTCAATTAGTGGGCACACGATTAGGGACGAGCAATCTCGCATTCCTAGCAGATAGAGAAGTTTCTTGTTTGGATCCTTCATGAACCTCTACAGAAAAATGTGCTTGTGCTTGAGTGAAGCCAATTTTGTTATTAATAATACTTGTTATCATTGTTCAATAACAAATAATAGAGTAAATGCATTTTTTGAATAAGAAGAAGATATTCAAATAAGTTTATGGAAGAAATTAAGCCCCACAGTTTCCTCCCGCTAAATCATGTATTATTAGTTTCACGGCTTTTGATTAGTCGGTATCCTAATCATTCAAGAAAATATCTTCCAGAGCCTTGACTTAACTCCGTAAGTGGATCTTTGAATCCTACAGCCATTTAGGTCCGTCGGGATATGTAAACAAGATGATAGTATAAATGCGTCTTTCCCATGATCTTCTAAAGAATAGTCTTTACATCCATATACCAAAGCATTCATGATGTAGAGGTGTCAATGGCTAGCAGTTCGGGTAGATATGGCGTTGTTACGTCCATAGGTTTCATCATGTTCGAGCATGGTGACCCCGTGCTTTTTTCTCAAATTCGAGTCATGGAGATATATCTCGTATATTAGTCGATTATTTGCATATCCTTATGCTATTTGTAATAGTCAAAACTCTTTTGTCAAGGTAGCAATCATCAAGATTGACATTATATTACCTTATGGGTGATAGAATCTTGGTTGTATTGCCTATAATTTTACCTCGTGGAATAATTTTCAAAGGTTACCGTCAAGTTTATTTAGTTCGAAAACTAAACATTGCGGAATGATCAACAATTGATCTTCTAGAACTAACTTGAATAATTTCATTATTACCTCCATTGTCTTTCCATTGCCAGAAATATCTTTCATTAACAATTCACTGACTACTTAGAGGAATTGTTCTAGTAATGAATTAACATAATATTTATATGAGATTTAAGTAGGATAAGATCCTCATTAGACATGTAGGTTCAAATAAGAATTTGTCTAATTTTAATTTACTCACTTTTAAATTCCATAACGTGATCATATATATTTGTTATATCGAACTTAATCCATATTGTATATCGGCGAAATCTGAATCTCGCACTAAGGTATGATTCTGGCCGTACCATCGACAACTCAAATATGGTAGGTCATTTTCTTCAGTAAGCTTTGTGCTCTCCCAGCATTACATCTGATGATCCGTGTCGTTAAAACTGAGTGACCTTTTGAACTCTTAGTTCATCTTCTTTCTGAAGAAGATCTTACTCCTTTATACTCAAATATCTCGATCATGACTTGAATATCAACCCAGTATACTAGTTTTAATTTATTGCATCTTTTAAGACGTGAGTGTCCCAGAAAAATTCAGTACTGTCCCCTTAGAAGGATCGTTACTTAGGAACATTTCTTCTTTCATGATAGAGTGCGGATGTCAAATATCCATTCATTTGAATCGTACTTATGAACATCAATCTTTGACATGCTATGGCTAGAAGAAAACCTTAAGAAATAGATCGAGCACAATCTGCTCTTGTTCGCTTGATCTTTGTATTTACGTATCAAATAATTTCTTGAAATCATTTGCCTGATGCAGTTCATTCATGCGTATGAATAATTTGTATAAAGGTGAGTGCGAGAATCATAAATGTAAATAGAAAGTTGTTTAAGTACTTGGGCGGGTTCAATACGTTCTTTTATCTATATGTCACGCGTCGTATAAAGTCGTCGTGTGGAATCTCATTCCTCTGATGATTCATACTCATCATTCCAATACCTTATAACTATGGATAGTTCCATGTTATTGTTAATCGATTTGTAACTATTATCTTAAGTTGACATGTATTTATCGAAATGATACACATTCATCGACTAAAAAGTTCTGACCCCCGCTAATTAGAGAGAGTTGACTTAGTCCATTTAAGATATTGACATTGAGTGCAGTTCGAGTCATAATATTATAGGTATCCTTAGAAATCTTTGTTTTCATCAGTTCTTAAGAAGAAGTTCATTTACATTTCTTTAAACAAGCATGCTTGTAGGATGAGAACACGTAGTAGCTATGGTTCCAACCAGTTTGAAATTTATTAAATGTCGAGTAATTGAGACAATGCTAAAAATCAAATTATTCGATGAAAATTTCAAGCAAGTGTGATCGAGTTTGAAAACATTTTTTCATAACTTTGATAACTTTTATTTCTTGTTGATACTACTACTCTATTTAACATACATACTTGAGAATATGTAAGCCAAATCGATAGTTCTTGAGTGGTATAGGCTTGCTTATTAAGCGTCAGGACAACGGTTTGAGTTACTTATTTCATGTCAAAAGATAATTAAAGGCAATGCTCAAAAGTAAAATCATTCTTGATGAAAGATTCCAAGCAATGTGTGATCGGAGCTTGAAAATAATTTTCTCAGTAGGATCGACATTTATCACTTGATACTCTACTTTGTTGTAGATACATTAACTTCAAAAATATGTAAGTCAAATCATTAGTTATATGAGTGGTGTAAGCAACTATTAAGCATCGGACAACATTCTACCCAAATGAGATCCAAGAATCGCCCACATTCTATTACGAAGTATACTTACATTTTAGGTTATCTTTAGAAGTGAAAGTAGTCAAACATCTCAGTATTAGTTCTTTATTTTCGATATCACAACTTATTGTGCTTTACCTAAGGAAGCAGACATCGTTGCTTATAGGTTCTTGAACCATAAAATTAGCATTCTGTTTTCATAAAAATGAAAAGCTACGAGTTAAAAAGACTTGTATGATGGCCACGAGATAATATAAGTTATATTACTCTTATTGGTATAAATCGCTTTTCAGTTGAGATCATAAATCACAACTGTCTCATATGGATTACATTTGATGGCTATGAAATAATATAAGATTATATTATTAGTATAATCATCTTTGATTCGAGATTCAAAATCTCAATCATAAACTTGTTTTATTGAACCTAAGTTCACAAGTTCTTCCTTATGAGCTTAAGTCTAGAAAGATGGTTAAATGTCTTTGTTAAGTATGTCATGCATGCTTAACTAGAGACATATAGGGACAATGAGTTCTCAACTCAAGTTGTAAGTCATTAAACTGTCTCCTTAGCTTGCTTGATTACGTAGCATTTAACTTTCAATCGCACATGGGTAAAGTACTCTACACTAATTATGTCAAAACGCAACTCTTGGCATCACTAAAAGTTCATCTTAGGCGTATTAGTGACCTCTTTTGTCAAGCGAACCCCAAATCCTATGATTGGAAATCGCCTCGCCAAGTAACGAGTCTCTGGGCAAAAGTCGAATGGATGTTTATTACTTAATAACCCGTTCGGTTAAGTCGATAATAATATTAATTCGTATAATTTGTTTGAGCGAATTACATTTATGATTTAGTAGTAATGGCAGGGATAGTGAAATAAGTTCGTCGTTAAGTCGGATGTTAACTCGATTACCGTTTAAGTGGGCTGAGCTCTTGTGTGACTTAAAACTTAAAACTAGGATTATCTAGTCGTCCACTTATCAAACACACACAAAATACAAAATCATCTCCTCTTCTCCTTAAGGTTCGGTAGAGACCTTTGGCCAGCAACCAAAAGCAATTTTCTTCCGTTTCATCGCTTTGTTGATTGTTAAGATCCTCGAGTTGGTTACAAAGCTTTCCGTCATCTTTTCCCTCTGAATTTGAGGTGTAAAGTTGGAGTTTAAGTTGATTTTAAATGTTTGACTTTGTTTAGTTTTGTTTATAAGACTTTTAAATGTGTAGGGGTTAATTTGGGACTTTATTATAGTTATTGTAAAGGTTAAATTGTGATTTATAATCGATTAGAGGGGTTAGGTTGAGAAAGTGCGGTTGTAAGTTGAGTAGTAATTGAGATTTAGAGTATAGGTTGGTAATTATGTACTTGGGGTGATATAAGATGACTTATAAGTTGGTTTAAAATGTTAAAGTGATCGAGGGTGGAATTTTAGAGGGGCCGTTGGGTTGTGTCAGATGGGGTTGTTATTTAGATTGTCTTATTCGTCGTTTTAGACCGGTTAAATCGTTAAAACTTAGAGTTGGTAATGTATCTTACAGAACTTCGAAGTATAGTAGTAGGTTTTGATTGTACTTTCCGGGTATTTTTGTTTGGCGTTGATCGTGGGAAGGGGCAGTTTTAGTGATTGTGATTTCGTGAGGATTTTGTGGTAGCTAGCAGAGGTGAGTACTTATCTCACGGGTGCTACATTACGTACTTACTTTAAATTGTGTGAAACATGTCATTGTGGTATGATTATGTGAGACTAGTATACATGTCATTGTTGTATGATTATGTGTGATTCTTGTGTGTGAGTCATGATATGATTATGTGATTGTATTTTCGTGGCGTTGAAGATTTACTTGAGGTAAGTAATAGCTTGAACTCTCAACTTACATTTATGTGTTCCGTGGCCTTGTCGGCCTTACAGCATTTAAATGGCGCTTGCCGGCGGTTACGATTGATTTTGATTGTGAGGCGTTTAGGCGTGATAACTTTGATATTGTTTGGGAGCAGTAGTTAGTTGTTGCGAGGTGTTGGTTGGAGTTAATGTGCGAATTTGAGGTAAGGCTTGAGTTTTAGGACGCTGACCACATAATTGGGATTATTAGGGGTTAGGTGACTCTCGCTTCCTTGTAAGTTGTAGCGGCGCTATTGGCATTATCTTCTGCAGGTATAAGTGCGGTTTGGCTTATACTTCGGTATAGGCGGTATGATTATATGATCAACTTTCTTTGTGTGCGACGGTAATTGTTGGCCTTATTTTTACGGTATAAGTGCGGTTTGGCCGCTTGGTGGTATAGGCGGTATGATTATCTATAGTCAACTCACACTTTATGTGCATTGTTGGTGTTGGCCTTATACTACGGTATAAGAGCGGTCTTTATTAGCAATTGATCCATTCTTGCGAGGTAGGCGGATTGACGTATGCGGCATTAGAGGTTATTTTCTTGTGGAGATATGAGATAGATGGTTTGATGACTAGAGTTATAGTAGTTATTGAGTCGTGATTTTATTCCTAGGTGATTGTGTGCTGTGAAACATGTTATATCTTGGCAATGTATTGCGCGAGACTTCTTTGGAATTTTATGATGTGACGCCCACATTAAGGTAGTCACAGGTATATCATGTTTGTCATTTGACTACTATATCTATTGGTTGTCTCGTTTATTGTGGCTTAAGTTTCACCTACGTGTTAAGTTTCACTAAGCCATGAGAACTGCCTTTATTCGCTTTGGGCGACATTTCATTTGTGCCGGGTTGACCATGACGGTTAGTCGAGGCTGTTGAGAGTTTATATTCAGTGGCTAGGTGAGCGTCGGGTGGTGAGGATCTGGTCCCATTTGTTTCTTTGTCAACCGTTTCTTAGTTGTTGTATTTCATTTTCAAACATTAACCTTGTCGGCGATTATTTGGATTAGGGATAGGTATTTACTCTCAGTTGTAGCCTTGCCGGCATTACTGTCTTTTTGAGATATGTTGTGTATATATATGGAGTTGGTTGGTTAGATATCACCTGATGGATTGTAAATTTTAAAAACTGTTTTTTGAGAATTTTAATTGTAAATCAAATTTTTGGATATAATTTGAAAAATGGAAAGTTGCTTTGCTACCAATGCGGCCCGGTCGCTCGAAGGGAGAGGGATGTTGGTTCTGGCCTAAAGCCAAGGAGATCCCACTACGTAACCGCCGTCTTTGAACCGTCGTGAAGTTTGACTTGTTAGCCGCAATTAAAGAAGCCGAGTCCCTAACTCCCGTACGGTGGAGAATCCTGTGTCGGTTCCTGCGGGATGGTTTAATGACACGTGGCCCACTTCCTCTATCACCTGGCCTCGCTTCCTCGCTTGGCCTTAGAACTTTCTTAACTTTTTGTAATTTTTGTAAATTTTGTCCTCCCCCTTGTGGAAGAATATAAGTTCATTTTTCCCTTTATCCTTGTGGTTAATCTAACTATATGTCATGTTCCTTTTTATGTGCTTATAGTTCTATTTCAATATATTGGTATTTACTCCTCCGTATCGACTTGGGCTTCTTGCTGACTTCCGATTAGGAGGATGATATCGAGCTCTTTATGGCTAGGGGCTGCACTTAGGGTTTTGCATTCTTGCTTATTCTTTTCCTAAAGATGCTTTCCGATATGTTTTTAGATGGGAAGTCGGATCCTGTGATTGGGCGGTTATGCATTATGACATCTCCACTACACCGCTGACTTCCTACTTGTTTTTAATATAAGGGATTCGGTCCTTTGATCAGTCGGGCAGTAGAATATAATTAATATTTAGGTAGATTTACTAGTTTGCTTTGAGGTCTTCTCTCGACAACCGAGCCCAACTCATTTTTCTCACATATATAGAACTTTAAAGGCACAAAGCGGTTTTAATGCTGCTTACGAAATAATAAGAGGGCATACACATGGTACTCCACTTTAATCCATTTTAATTGAATTTATCACATATCGAGATAAATCTTTATTCTTTAATTACTCTTTCATTATATTATTAAAGAAAATTAAGAAATTAATATTATGAAAGAATTTTAAAAGACGAATCCAATTATATAAAATTTATATTTATTAGAAAATGAATAATTAATAATTGATTGTCAAAGTTCAATTTGAAAAAAGTTAAACGACAATTAAAGTGGATTGGAGGGAGTAATTTCTCCACGGATTATTAAGCATTTCCACTGGCCGCTTGGCGCTGACGGCCCTCAGTTAAATGCGTGGCGGGTCCCAGTATCCTCGGGATGATGTATGGTCCCACTCCCAAGACAATCGAACTTTCACGGGTTTTCCGTTGCGGATGCTTGTCTTACTCTTAGAGACGGATCTCGCTTGAGGAGATTGTCTCATTGGACGCTTCTTGTTGGCAATGCTTGACCGCACCCTTATATTTATACCATTTTGTCCACCGCGACAACTCTTTCTTTTCATAGTCTAGGTTGGGTGCAAGAATTTCTTATTATTGGCTCGTCGTAATATGTCAGCTGCGACCATGGGTATTGCGAACTCTTGATCTCTTAAGTCCGGTGATCATATTCGAGGTTGTCCGGAACGACCATAGCATTATTCGAGCTTCGTGTCCCGGCCGCACCCTCTATCATGTTTGTTTCCTTACGCCTTTGAATATTAACAGGCCATTGGCTTGTGGATACGATAATATAAAGTACATTTTGTGATACATATCCGATTTCCCCTTGCAGATCCTGATCCTCGGCTATAGGCTGGGTCCCGTTATATGTAATGCAGGGAACCCCCAAACCTTGAAGATTTATTTGAGGCTAGTGCAACTGCGCTTTGATCCCCTCTGCAGGGGATGTGGCAGCCGACCGTTTGGTGAAAGTAGTCCCTTGTGATGATATACCTCTTGGATCCAGCTGTCCTCTAAAGATCCTCCACTATATCGACTCCCCAATCGTTCACTGTGTTGATGTTAGAAGTTGGCTAAGTTTTTTTGTGACCAAGTGTTGTTTCCAAATGCTATAGTTCACATGTGCTTGATAAATTCTAAGTCGAGAACATCAAGTTGGGCCAAAACTTTAAGGGTTTACGTGTGGGCTTTAGGGCTTGCAAGTTAGGGTACTCATCAAGACAAGAAGCTGCCATGAAAAAGGGTGTGTGCTTGAAGTGTGAAAGCTAAACGAACGCGTGATTTGATTGAAGCCAATTAAAGAGATTACAGAGCAATCAATCTATTTAAATTAAAGGAAAGAATCCACAAACTGTGGAGGGCCGATTGAAGATATCTTCTGTGAGGAGGCATGCCACGTTGAATCAGCTAAAATGTATAAATAGGGGCCACAGAATTTTCGAAGAATATTTGTATACATTTTTAGGGTTGTATGTTAGTTAAGCCACAAAAGCTTACTCACATAAAATGTCATAGGTCTAGTTGTAAGAGGTGTGTTATATAGCTCATAGTGTTGGTTTTGCTTCGACTTGCGAAGTTTCAACCATTAATGTGTTAGACAAATCGTGTAAGTAGAGTGTGGAAGTGAGAGGGATCTGTTTCACGAAGAGCACCGTAGTATTCCTGCTTATGGCTACGTATTATGTAGAAGTAGTTTTAGAATCACGGGATGTAAGGCCTACGGAACCATCTTTGTGAACCACGTAAATCTCTCACGTTAACATAGCTCTTCCACTAGGTTAACTTGCCCCAGATGTAGATTAAATGTTGCACAGTGGGTTAACAATTGTGTGTTTTTATATCCTTTCTGTCATTTACTTCCCTGTGTGTTTAGATTTGTGTGTTGTTATCATAGTGTAATAGCTCGACCTAAAAGATTTTACACGTACTCCCAGGCATGCGAGGTGTTACTGTATTTCTACGAAATGCAAATCTATACAAATCTTTTAACTCAATATAACAAAATAGAGTATTTAACTGATAGTTGGAATATCCATACCACGATACATGCCCAAAATCTTTCGAGATATCTCGAGAAAACATAATACTCCAAGCGAGACAACATCCCTGTGATTCTGACTCCAAATCCTTAAAGTATAACTCAGAATACACAATTGTTCTAAAGTCATAAAGTATACGAATAAATGACAACTCGAACTAGAATATTAGCGATCTCGAACCATCCAGCAATTGGTACTCTCCGATCCAATCCTAATCTGTAGAAGGTGAGTAGGGGGGGGGGTGAGCTATCCACAACTCAGTAAGTAATCATAACATCACAGGTATTCAGCTTGTCGCTGCATTACATACAATAGTTTCAAAAGTATTTATATTATTCATGAATTTAAAACATCAAGTAGTGTAATCAAATCATTGGAAAATATTTGTGTTCAAAACGTTTCACAATCTCACAAAATAACATCATCAAAATATATATTTAAACCACACTTAAATTCGTAGAAACTTCCAAAACCTGTTTCGTTTATTCAAACATAACCTACCTATCTTGAGAACATATTTAAGAATATAAACTTGGGGGGACAACGAGTAGGTTTCCTTATACCTATGAAACTAGGACACACTTCCCACAGGAATGAGGCTCGTGTCGCTTTCCTCGGTGGCTGTTGCTGTGAAGTTCGAACGATACCTACGGATATCCACCGATATCGCATGTGATGGGTCTCGCCAATGATCAAGGCCAAATCACATTTAAATAATCTCAACAAAACATAATTGCAAACATTGCATCTATGTGTCCATATCAAGTATATCAAATAGTTTAAAACATAGCATCAATGTGCCCATATCACAAGCACAATTTAATATATTACCTCAAAGGGCCCATTGAATAAATCATTTTCATACTTGACCAATTTAGAAAACATAGATATAATATCATCAAGAGCATTCTGCTTTGTCAAAAATATAATTTTTCTAAATAGTTTGACAAAATAATCTTATAAATATATTTTTAAGTATTAAAATAACTAGGCAGGCGCTGACCACTCGGCTTCAGTAAGCGGAATTTCAGCTGTCGGAAATCTCCTAATCAAGTCTCAACCCGATCCTTCAAGATCTAAAGAGAATAAAAATAACATTCGTAAGTATTCGATTCATCTGACTTCTTAACACACTAAATCCTTCATGGCACTTAACCACGATATTTTTATTACCCAACAACATTTATCTTATAGCATAACCTCTGATTCCAAATCACCATCCTGTATACTCAAAATAATTAATACCCAAAAATATATCTAACCCCTTAAACTCCGATTATCTAAGTCTATAATTAGAACCCATATAATTAGTAACGAATACTATACTCATAAAATTAAGCCAATTTAACTAATCTAGCCAACAAGATTAAGACTAAACCACGAAAATAGTAATCGATTAAAACTAAAATTAAGACTTACCCTAGCTATTCGATTAACAAAGGGGGAATCGACCCAAAGCTTCAATAATAAAGGCGAAGTTGTTGCGTGTCGTAGAAGTGGGGGTGGTATGTGGTTTCTTGTTTATCGGGTGGGGGTTGACTTGGATTGAGGTTTCACGGGTTTGGAGGCTGCTTTTGGTTAGGGTTTACTTACAGTGGGAAAAAATGGTTTGGGGGTGGTGTAGATTAGATGTTTTTGCCCCTATGTTTTCAAAAATTATATTTGTATCCCCAAACTTTTATATTCAATTCTAAAGGACCTCAATTCTTTTCCATTATAATAAACTGGCCCAATAATAATATAATCTCAACTAAAATCCATGCCAATACATAACCATTTCGAAATTCATTTAATTAAATACTTGTTACAAATATCCGGATATTACTTTCCACCCTCCTTAAAAGAAGTTTAGTCCTTAAACTTTACATACCTTGTTTTTCAAAGAGTTATAGGTACTTCTCTTTTCATTTCCTCCTCACGACTCCGTATTTGCTTTCCTCTGCAGTGGTTTTCTCCACTTGAACTGCATAACGAATAGATCGATGGTCTGTCTACTTTCTCACTTTTGATCGATGATCTTGTGGTATCTCCCTTAAGTCGCATCTTACTCAAAATCCAATGGTGTCTAATCTGCTCGCATGATCGGTGTCCATACTTTTTCTTAGGCATGGAAAACATCATGCGCTCTAGAGAGTCTTGAGGTAAGGCAGCTTCGATAAGCCAAATTCCAACCTTTTAATATCTCGAAAGGACCGCATTACCGAGGCGTAATTTTCCTCATTCGAACCGTTTAAAAACTTCATAGAGCACTTTTTTAAGCAGCGTGAGGCCATTTTACCTTAAACTTCAGGTCAACCTTGCTACATCCATGCTTTCTTTTACTCTACGTATTTATGCGGATACGTTTCTCTTTATCATGAATTCTCTCCTCGATATCCTTGAATCATCTGGGCCATCGGCTGAAACGCCACTTACCAAATACGATAAATAGGAGATGGCGTTTACGACCATATAATGCCTCGCCAAAGGTGCCATTTCAATGTAAGAATGGTAGCCCCATTTATAAACAAACTCCACCGAATGTAGATAGTGCTGATTACCCCCAAGCTCGAACCATGACCCACTTAGCATATGCTTCCAATGTATGAATAGTTCTACCGCTTTGTCCCTTCAACAATTTCCCTCAAGGACTCTTATGCTTTCACCTTTCACGATGACAAACTAAGCATTGAGAAACGAACTTAGCAATATCGTTCTTCATATTCCTCCACCAATACACCAGTTTCATATCTTGATACATTTTTGTACTCTTAGGATGGCGGTATATCTGATACTTTGTTGCCTCCTCAAGAATTTCTCTCTTCAATTGTTCATCATTAGGAACACAGAACTTATTTTGCATTCTTATAGTGCCATCTTGCATCCTGACAAAAATGGAGGCTCTTGACCGAGAAATCTTCTCTTTAATCTTTTGAAGGAACTCATCTACAACTTGGGCATATCTTATCTTCTCTATAAGAGTTGGTTGTACTCTCAAGTTTACCACTTGACCACAACTTCCTTTGGGGCATATCAAAATCTGCAAGTTTTTCAAATCTGACTAGATTTTCCCTTGAGATGTTATCAAGGACGCTAAGTTTCATTTGATTTCATTGTATCGGCCATTCACATTAGCACTTACAGGGATGATAGGCGATCGATGGAAATCATAATCTCATTAGTTCAACCATCGACTACGCCGTATTCGAGTTCTTTTTGAGTAAAAATATATTTCAAACTCTTGTGAATTACGTAAAAATATCACACTTGGCTCCATATAAATAATGCCTCAAATGTTAAAAGCGAAGACAGCGTGCTAATTCTAAGTAGTAGGTGGATCATTCTTACCATAAGGTTTCAAGCGTCGGAAGCATAAGCTACAACTTTCATTACGCATAAGGACACAGCCTAACCTTCTTGCGGCGTACGAACAAAATTACATTGTCGTGAAAGGTAGACTCGAAGATAGATGCTTTGTTACTAATCTCCTTCAAATGCCAGAAATATTTCACCTGCGTCATTGGACGATCAAGCTTAAATCACTTTTGAGTTAGGCGGGTTAATGGCACAACTATCTTAGAAAAAGCGCCTGAATCTGCGATAATACCCGGCCAGGGCCTAAAAAGATCACGAACTTGATCGCATTAGTTAGACTTTCGTTCAGCCTTGACCTCGTCTTGCGGATCCTTATACTTGTTAAGTTAATTACATGAACCAAAAACTCTAATATCTTAAAAGTCACCTTTCTTGAATTTTGCATATAATTCCTTTTCTTTTTAAGACTTCTGAGAACCTGTATAAATGTCTACCGTACTCTCTTCGTTCCTCGAATACACCAAAATATCATCAATGAAAATCACAACAAACTGATCTAGAAAAGGTTTGAACACCCTATTCATCAAGCCCATAAAAGTTGTTGGTGCATTAGTGAGTCAAGGCATTAGAAGAGGCTTCATGATATCCGTACGAATCCGGAAGGCGGTCTTGATCGTAGTCAACTTTGATCTTGAGTTGATGATGGTAGCTGACGGAAGTCAATTTTAAGAGAAAAACTTGGCCTTCATGATTGATCAAAGCAAGTCATCGATCTGGCCGAGAGGATATTTTTCTTCCTGTCGCTTATTCCTTCTCTATAATCAATACATAGCCTCGTTGAACCATCTTTCTTTCTAACAAAACAATATAGGAACACCCCGAGGAGAAAGCAGCTGGGCGGATAAAATCCACTTATCCAACGTAACTTATAGCGATCCTTGGCTTCTTCCCAAGTTCTCTTTGGATCAATCCTATATGGTGGCTTAGAAATCGAGCCTATTCCACAGAGTAATTCAATTGATAATTGATATCTGCAATACAGCAGCCTAGGAAGGTGCTTTTGGGAACACATCAAAACTCGCTTTTGACTATCTAAATATCTCTGATCGAATCCTCACAGTACAGATTATCGATAATAGTAGCTAAGTATCCTTATGACCTTTTCTATTCATGAGCTGAATGGTAGAAAGCAATCACGAGGCGGAGATAGAACGCTACTCACTTATTATACAATTTTTCGGTTGTCCCGAATTCGCGAAATACACCTTTTCTCTGATCAAATGAATCATGGTGTGCGACTAGCAATCCGTACAGAATAACATCAAAGTCTTTGGGTTCAACAACGTTAAATCGACCTCTGGCTTTTGACCCTTATCTCGTCGCGCAGAGACTTACAAAAATGACTACGATAAGACAACCTTGACCGTGTCAGCAATGACTTGATATCTAATGGTTCCGAAGGCACATTATATTTGTGTAAGTAACCAGACATGAAAGAATGAGTGGCACCAGGATCAAATAACCGCATACGGAAATTTGAAGAAATTGAGTATACACAGCCATTTCACATCGTTTGAAGCTTGGCGTCGCTCCGATTAGTTACTCTGGCATTCCTTGAGTCTTTGGCTTACAGCGTGTCTTTGCTTTGCCTTGGCTTGAAGAAGATGGACCTTTATTTTGTGCATTTGGTACCCACCGTTCCATTGATTCTTTTCTTGGACACATTCTGACATGATGTCCTTGTTGTTCCACCCGCTTCCAAAGCCGTTTCCGATGGCGTAGAACGCTCATGAATCGTATTGCTCTACCGCTTAAGCGTACTTGTGCGCTCCTTCGAGATGCGGAACAAGCACAAATTAGTTAAGTGACGCCTCCGCACCACATTTTGAAACATATCTATTCTTCCTTGGGCGGTTTTGCTCGAGAGTGTGGCCTCTTGAATATATGCGCCATTCTCTCTTTAGTTGCTGCCACGGTACTACCGAGTAATCCTTGCTACGTCGCTTCCCGCCCATATTGTAGTGGTTGAAAGTCACCAACCTGTTTCTTTTCGGAGCTTTTGGTTCTTAGCTTCCATCTACATTCTCGACATTCAAGGCATGATCAGCAAATATACGCATAAGTAGTTGCTACTCCGAGAAGCCACAAAATTCTAATTTCTCTATTAGTCCTTTAAGAAACCTTTTTTCTTTCTTAATATCATCATCGATTATAGCAAATGGCCCAGAGATAGCTCGTTAAACTTTGTCTCTCATAGTGTAAGCCCATTTCAATTCACCTTGGAATTCGAGAGTAAAAACTCTTGTTCATGTTTATCACGAAGAATGTTAGGGAAGTATTTACGATAGAAAAGAGTGAGAAATCCTTGCCCAGTAGTACGACCCGTTTACTTCATACCACTTTTAGTAGATTCACGGTATTTGGCTTCGCCGCATTCAAGCGAAAAGTGGAAAAAGATACCATATCTCTTGATGCGCCCGATCCTATCCAAAGATCTTCTCAGCATGAACTTGACATTGTTCGCTCATACCTCAAAAGAACCATTAAACTCTGGTGGTTTTTGCTTGATGAACTGATCAAACTTGGTGTTGGAAATCACGAGGGAACTATATTACACTATTGGGCTACAAGCAGTTCGCGTTTGCGTCTGAGCTATTGTTGTTATATTACTGTGTTGTTAGTGGCCAAAAGATGTAAGATCTGAGTGGTAACATCAACATTCCCAACATTCACTTTGGTTACTGAGTGCTGGCATTGGACTCCATGAACTCCAGCTAACTTGAGCACAGGGTTGACTAGTCATTTGGACACGACCGCGACCACGGCCTACAACATGTCCCCCTACCGAGGAGCAACTCGTGGCGTATACTCTACGCCCATGTCAAAGCATAGCGTTAAAAGGAGTAATAATTTACTAATCAGATCGACGACACACTTCCTGAGGGGTACTACGGATAACATAATAATCAAAATCCCTTGATTCTTAGAAGTTCTAATCATCCGTTCGTCTCCGAGCTGAAACCCCAAGTCTTAAATGCTACCTAACTAAAATGAAGCTTATAATACCAAAATTAGAACGATATAGCCAACCCAACAACATTACTCTTCTTTACTTAAGCTTTCATAACATTCATACCTAGAGATCATAACCTAAGTAGATTCGCATTGCGTACTCTCCGAATAGCGTGCATGGTGTGCGTGTATTTCAACTGTAATACAAATCCTATCATCCCTTTAACTCGATATATGAGAAATAGAGAGCTATTTACCGGTGGATCGGTAGTATCCGATTTCTCGGTCAATTACCGGGTTTCGAGTTATAGGATATATGAGAATTGAACACAGTATAATCCGCTGCGATTCTTTGTTAATATAGGGGTGATGCAAACATTTAGGCCCCGTATGTCATGAACTCGGCGTTAACATTATAGGAGATTTTTTTGGAATATTGAAATCCAGAATGCCTAAGAGGCCAATGACATTTTTTGTGTGCTTCGCTTTGCATCAATTAACCATTGTCGTGTAGTTGAATTCGGTAATAGATAGAGACATGATTCAGGGATAGATTGAAGTCCGATTTAGGTGGTAAAGGAAAGGCACGATAAAAATTCACATATTTTTAAACAACAATTTTTTTTTTGTTTAAACGTTTGTTTAAAAATATATGTTGGCGTCAGCTATTCTTAGAAATACGGGCAAGAGACCCCCAGATCAGTCTCGAAACCGTCTATATTTGCCAATTGGAGATGGTATGGAGGCGGGGAAAGAAGCTTGTGGCGCCTTTTATGCGTCTAATCGCTACCCGTCTCATTCCGACTCGAAACCCAGCGAGCCAGCGTATTTTTCGAGGAACTGACCGACTCAGTCAGATGCTGCGTATCGATTGAGCAGATGCTCACGTATCGACTCGGGCAGGTTTCCCGCGTACCAGGCTGAAGGCAGTGCTCCGTAAGCCGACTCGGACCCATGCCAGCGGCCCGGCTGGACCGTCTCCGTACGTCCCGACTCGAGCCGATGCCAGCAAACCGGAGCTTCAGGCAGGTCTCGAAAAATGCATGCCGGCTGGGACCGTGCCATGCAATACCGACTCGGGCAGTCTTGGTACATCCCGGAGCCGCAGGCCGACTCCCGTTCTCTTTAAATCTGATCAGACTCTGCAGGCTCCACCGTTTGGAAGACCGTGCAAAAATTCAAATAAAGTCTCAGGCCGTCTCCCGTCTGGGGCGCCCGCCTGCGTGCAAAAAAAAAGCATCGGTTCTTTCTTGATAACATGCGACAAGGGAACGCAGCCTTGAAAAACCCCTCAAATCATAAAAAATATCAAAAGGTCAATTCGTCATTTCATCTGAACAAATATAAAAACATCAAAGATTCAAACATAAAAATATAACAATTCATAGAACAAATACATATTAAACATCATATTCATATATAAAGATCAAACATTAATTCATATAAACATCAAACGTATTAAACATTTTATTCATATAAACATCAAACATTAATTTATATAGCAGTAAAGCATTCGACCTAAAATTAAAATCAAAAACCAAATTACCTATTTGAAGTACTTGGTAAAAGTATTTTTAACAAAAAAGTAGCAAAATATAAATTACAAATATATTCACAAATATAAATTATATACAAAATAAAAAAGTAGATAAAGTATTAATAATTACCTCTTTAAAGTCCCCTCTGAAAATAAAATAAAATTTAATGTTAGTAGGCAACAAATTATGGAAATGAAATTAATAACATAAAAAAAGATGATATTATGTTGTGGGTTTGGAAAAAAAATGGTTGGAATGATGATAATGTGAGATATATATAGGGAAAATGAGATGCGGAATCTGTCTCCGTAAAATCTCATTACAAACTAGATTTGAAGTAGCTTTTGAATTTTCCTCGATTTTGTAGGATGGCGGAAAATATGAAGTTGGCCGTCTCCATCCAGTCTCCATTTTCATACCCACATCTCCATCCTGTCTTCCGTTCTAGAAAAGAGTGCGTACATTTATTTGAAGCCAGATCTCGAAAATCCCGAGTCTATCCAGACTCATATAGGCGTCTGTAGGAAAAAAAAAACATACGAGTTTGCAAGCCAAACTCCTGTCATAAACCTGATATGAAGAAGCAATAAATACATATCACACTTTTGAACCTGATATGAAGAAGCGATAAATACAAAATACACAGCTACAACAATTTGTCGTTTTCAATATGATTTTAATACAAAGTTCATAGTACTATATGAAAACTTGTAACTTAAAATATTTGATTATTAATCGTCTTAGAGGTTGTCTTCATCATTCGTCATGAGCAGCGTTAGGATGATCGACTTCATTAATCCGAACCGTCTCCGTGATCGGATACCGTATCGTTCTCCCTCTTGTGACAAGCAAAAATGCCGGTTCAACAACGACAACGTCATTGATTATGTCGATAGGAGCAGGGGAGGAGGTTGTTGTTGTACAACTGGAAGATATCTTGATATCAGCGGAGACATCCACATTTTTCATATGAGTCAATCGACTCACGACACCGTTCGATAATAATTAAACGCGCTACAGCTGCCTATGATCTCGGCTGCGTGATACATAACGGAGATAGTATACTTGTACTTTTGGGATCTTTGAGATAAGCGGGTCATCTTTAGAACTCTACTTTTGTGTTTGATTTGAACCCGTTCCATTCTTGGATGCGCTTCGTCGGCACTTGTCTTCAGACAAAAACATTTGAAGAGGACAACGATTGTCGTAACTTTCGAGCCGTCTGACAACTCCCAAATCTCCTCTGAGCGCCATAGTAGTCAACATGATCATCATCTTTGGCGATAGCATGAACCCTTGACACAAACACCGCTATTGTAAGTGCTTTATTACCCCGTCGCTTTGATATCAAAATAGTACCCGTTGATGTAGTATCCTTTATACGCTTTTGATTTGCAGTGCAGAGGACCTAATGAAATTCTCGGTGTCCGTATGTTTCCATATTATTCGTGCATACTTTTGAAAGCATTGGTGAAATTATTGGTAACGTCATGATTTCTGCATGCGTCTGTCGCGTCGGGATTCGTTTCATCGAGCCGATTAAGCTGGTAGATCCTAAAAACAAAGCGTTATATGTTTAGTTAAGTATTATATCATATAAAATTGATTAATTGAAATGCTAAATATGCACTTCTTGAAAGAGTTTAAATACTGGTATTGCGTAAGTATACACATGGCGGTGTTGTATGATTCTTCCGTCCGATATCTATAGCCCTTTACTAAGCGTGCCGTCTGAGTACTTGAAGCAATGACAAGCGAGTTGGGTCATCCATCCGATTCGGTCACGTGTCGTGCCTCCTTGGTCGATTTAGGATTGGTTTCAATCTCTTCCTCGAAGTCACGTTGAACAAAAGTTTGAAACCTCTTTGACGAATATGCCTCGCATATTGACCCTTCAATCGTGCCTTTTCTTGGTACCAATTTCTTGATGCCCACTAAATATCTACAAACATTTGTAGGTTAGTTAGATATCTACAAATATGAAATAGTTTGAAAATACAATAAAGTGAAAAACTTCGCGACTCGAAAGGAGTACATCCATCTATCACCCACGGGACCTCCGTTTAAAGCTTCATATGGCAAATGTATGTTAGGTGTTCCGTTACATAAAAAAAGCGAAGGTGGTAATATCTTCTCCCGTCTTACAAATTATCACCGACAATATTCGCCCCGAAGTGCCGCTTGCGTTCCACATTTAGAGTTCTTCAAATCGCGAAAGAAATGCGCTGACTCTGTGATTGTTTCCTATATGGGATTGGGCGGAGATGACGAATGCTGAAATGTCGTTGGACAATAATATGAACATCATGACTTTTTAGTCCGCTAAAGTTCCACATTTAACTGCGCATCTTTTAATGTTTGAGCGTATCCATCGGGTAATTGTAAACGGGACAACCATTTCTGAAATCTTTACATTCTTGTGAGTTCAAAGTATAAGTCGCTTTTTGGTTTATGTTTCCTCCAGCGTATTTCCACATATGCAACTCACGGTATCGAACAATGAATCTGATGTCAAGCCTCGACCGTTCATTATCTTTCGTCTTCCCGGGAACATCCATTACAGTATGTAATAAATTTTCACCATTGTTCTTCTCCGTGTGCATGAAGTCGATGTTGTGTCTGAGTTTTTGTGACCGGCCAATAACTCAACTCCCAAAATATACTTTTTAACACACCGGTTATGATGAAGCTATACCCACAGTGATCTATAGTACGATATTGACCCTTTCTTAGAATACATCGAGATCAGTAGCTTACATCTGCCGTCTCGGCTCCGTGAGTACCGTTCCTTAGTGCGAAGTGCGGATAAGTGTGTCACCATAAAAAGCTTTTTTGCATTCTAAAGGATGTCCCATTGTAAAGAAAGGATGGTGTAATCGAACTTGACAATGTTTTCGACGCTTCTCTTTGAGTCGAAATGCTCCGGTATTTTCCATAAATCTGAACCTTGGTAACCCCTCCCGTGTGTGCTCCGGCCGAGATAACATTCCATATGCGGGAAAATCGCTGTCGTCACATCAAAGCAACCCTCATGTTGAAATTTTGTTAGATTCGATGCATCGAAGGTCTCGATACCACGTATTCAGCGACTCCTTGACTCGTGATCAAGGTGGGAGAAAACGCCAGTATCTCTCCGGAGTTTTTGGTCTGGTATAATTAGAGATAAGAACATATATGGTTCCTTCATCTGATCACAGTGGTGATATATACACAGAGATGATCCTTGGCCAAGAAGAATAATGGCCTTGAAACTTGCCAACGGATTAAAACCATCGGAACACAAACCGTCACGAACATTTCTCGGCTCTGCTGAAAATGCTAGATATGTTTAAATGAGGTGCTTCCAGCGGCACCATCCCACCGGGTGAGTCGTCCATCGGACTGTTTGTGTCCTGACGGTGCCATGTCGTATCACGAGCTATTTTCCTCGACATATATAGCGGGTTGAAAGCCTTGAACCTAGTGGTAATTATGCGAAACCTTTCACCTTGATAAACTTCGTTGTCACGTCCTTAGCACCGTGCTCTACTCTCCCCATGGCTTGTAGCACGAGTCAACATTTGATCTCTTTAGCCAAACAACATGCGATTATTGACCGCAAGCATGTATTTTTACGTTTTGGGCAAGAGCAGAGGACTCGACACTCTTTTGCCTCATAAAAGAAAATCATCCGGTATATTCTCCCCGTTATTCGGCGTCTGGCTTGATTATAAAACCATGCCAACATTCTGCGACATTTGGAAGGCTACGACTTGGTAACGGTTGCGTAGTAATGGATAACTTTGTAAATTCGGTCTGACCGTCCATGCTTAATTTGGTTTACGGCCTTGACAAATGTGTATCTTTGCTCCTCGCGTTTGGTTGTTCTCGACCAGGAGATAAACGTCCCCGGAATTCAGCGTCGTCTCGCGATGCGTAAGTTCAAACCATCTTCAACCATATGCATATCGCGATTCTCCGAAACCCGACATTAGCGGTATGATACGCAACCTGCCATCATAAAAGCAACGTACCGAAGAATAAATCGAGACCAATTGCGCAGTAGACCCGTATGGAATATCACCAACAAAACCATTACTAATCAAATGTAACTCAACTTCACTTTCATCCAACAAATTTCTATTTTGTACCTCCGGCGACATCTTATCGCATTTCATTATATTAAATACGTCGAGCACTTTATTATCTGCAGATACTTGATTAATATACGTAGAAACGTCTTGGCGAATTTGCTTAACTAAATGTTGAAATTAAATTGATTTACTAAATATTGAAACAATTAATTGGAATGACATACCTTAACCACTAATAGCTGATTGATAGAATATCATTATGATTGAAGCGAAATCTTAATTTAAATTTGTGGATGATAGTGTTTTTTGATGGGGTGGTTTTTTTGGTGGAGGAGCGTTTTTTTGGGTTGAGGGGTGTTTTTTGATAGTGTTTTTGTGGATGATAGTGTTTCTAATCTGTTCTGTTTTTTAAAGTTATTGCAGAACAATTAGTGACGGGATGGAGACGGGATGGAGTCGGGGTATTTAAATAAGGTTTAAATATATCTTGTCTGAGCGGGATGGGTTGGGGAATTTAAATAAGGTTTAAATATTATCTTATCTGAGAGGCGGGATAAAAGTCGAGATTATTTAAATAAGGTTTAAATATTATACTAATACAAGGAGGCAAGGATAGAGTCGGGTATTTAAATAAGGTTTAAATATTATCTTATCTGAGACGGGATAAGAGTCGGGTGTTATGCAGGCCCGTCTCGATCCCGTCTCTTAAATAGAGCGATTAAAAATGGAGCAAGATAAGTGAGCCCGTCTCATTTTGTTATTCAATATTTAATGGTTTTTTACAATTCCGATTCCGCGATTGTTAGTGGAGATATTATATTTGAAAATAATATTAGTGGAGATATTTGTAAATAATATTGAATTAGTGGATATATACATTGATGTGATATGTTACGTTTTCAGGCATATCACATGTAAAGTATGGAGTTGCGACCTGCAAATACATATTAACGTGTGATGGGTCGTTAATGAAGAACAAAAATCTTATAATATACGTCGTACTTGCATAATAATGTAATCATGGTATATGTGATTATGATTGTGTTATAAAATAATATCGTCGATATATAGCATGTGATTAGTTATGATTGGTTAAAAAGATAAACTTGATATAAACCATTATAGAGAATAAATTAATGATTTTGTTAAATAAATACAAGCAGGTATGTGAATGGGGTTCTGATACTTAAGAATGTGAAAGTGCTCTTTTAAATATATCGCGTTTCGAAGGCAGATGCCATCACAGTCTCCATTTCTTCCGCTCGTCTCATTCGAGTCTCGAAACTAGGTAAATTTTTCATAGCAGTCTCCATTCACAGTCTCCATCTAATTGAATTTTTTCCTCTGGTAAAATCTAGGCGGAGCTTCATTACCGTCTCAGGTCATTGAACACGTAGAAAAAACGGATGACAAATGGTAGTTCGACTACTGAGATACCAAGCATAACCAAAACCGCGCGACATCCCAAAGCATAACCAATAAACCCATGGCAACAAATAATTCAATAATAAAATACATAACCGCAATACTAAAGTACATAACACAATAATTCAATAATAAGTATATAACACAAATAATTCAAATGTACATAACACAATCTAAACAATGTGTCATTTAAATCACCCGTATCATCTTGGTAGGCTAAATGCTGAAATTTGGGGATAGAAATCGATTAATGATAATAAGATTACATGACGATGCTCACAATGGGCGGCGTGAACCCGAGTCACCAAAAGCGATGGGCGACTCACTTTAAAACCATGATTCGTTTCATCCAAAAATGTGATCTGATTAAGTTTCCCCGAAATCAAGCAGTTTTTAAAATTTATAATCAGTAATTTGATACTCGAAGCGAGAAATCCATATATATACCTGACATAACTGAAAATAAAGTAACTTAGGCAAAGTACACCAAAGATGATACATCTTGTATCCGAATACAAATAACCTTGGTAGGCAAGGCTAAAGTTTCAAAAGAAATCTGACAATCATGATTGACAACACGTAAAATCAATAGGATATATACCGTGCTCGCTTTAGCCACCGGAATAAAACTCTCAAAATCTCTTGTGCCGCTGTTAACTGGCACAAATAAATGCCGCCCGATGCGAAAGGTGTAAGCCGCGAGGCTTAGTGAAACTTATACGAGGGGTAGACTTATCATACGGGCAATTGATGATATAATATAGTCGAATATGAATAAAATACATATATATCGGGACTACCTAAAAATGTCATACAACGCGTAATTCCGCGAAATCTCGGACATAATACATGAAGATATAATAGAAGGTTAAATGACACACGATTTTAGAAAGAAATCAATAGACTCAACAACGACTAAAACTACAGTAAATCAAAGCTCTATCTATCATTATCACTTTGATTATCGTCATACAATGCGATATACTCAATCCGTCACACTTGCGGGGAATGGGTAATCAATAATCACCCCAGCACTTATACGCGATTATAAGGCCAAAACAGCTTATACCCAAAGTATAAGGCACGCACTATACACAAAGTATAAGGCAGCTCATACGCAAAGTATAAGGCACGTCGCTCATTACCAAGTATAAGGCACCTTTAGCACTCTTTCAAAATTATCAAAAGGCCCAACATCATAGGTATCAAACCACGCCTATACACATGATCAAGATGCCACGCGGGTAAATAGAGCGCGCTGGCATACTTACACGGTATCAGCACGCCGCTCACCGCCATATACAAGCTAGGCTTCATAAGGGCCGCAGCGGCTTATACACTAAAGTATAAAGGCCAATAGTGTCCGCATATCCTCCTTGAGGTCAGCTTTAATCACTGTTGAAATCCAATTTGTGGAGGTCCACTTACTGATCGCACCAGGGGCACCAGAGACTTCGTACATAGCAAACAACTACTCTACTCCCAAGCAGGTGTTACAACTGCGGCTAAAACATCCATGTCATTAAATCAATCCTGATGGCGACAAGGCCACAAAACTATATCAAAGAGGTGCAAATGAGGGGCTGAAGCGTCTTGATAGTCTTGAGCAAGGCCCACGTAATATAATAGTGCCGTCGAGGAATACATAGTCGAGAAATATAAGTTGAGATTTGCATTTCACACCTCGCGATCTTGAAAGCGCCACAAATATAATCCATAATCATATAACAATTACATGTATATCATTCTCGCGTAATCATAGCAATGATGACATGTATATCGTTCTCATAATCATATATCATAATAACGTGCATGCTCGTTTCTCACGTAATCATATCATAATAACATGTTCGCGCGATTTAAGTAAGTACGTAAGTAACACCCGTGAGAGATAAGTACTTTCAACTCACAATGAAAACCGAAAAACAATCGAGAGTAGCATACTTTCGCGATCAACGCCTAAACAAACACCGAAAGTATAATCAAGACTGCTACTATACCGGCGTTCTAGAAGATACATAACTTGACTCTTAGGAGAACTATCTCTAGCAGTCTAACATGGCGGATAAAGCCTCGAATTATAATCCATTGAGAACAACCCCGTCGATTCCCCAGCTAAATTCCATCTTATCGCTTTTCATTTACAAAATTGACTTATAAGTCATTCCTAACTAATCATCAAATGCATAATTAACAATCTATACTCAGGAAATATCAATTATACTTCAAATTGGAATTAACGGTTTTGACATAATCCCTAATCGATTTTAAATCCTTGCGATTGAGCATCGCCTTAACTATAATAAGGTCCCCGACATAACCTCCCTCTGCGTTTTAAAAAGTCTTATAAAATATCCACATAAAAAAAGTCAACCGAAAACCTAAAAGTCAACTCGACCATGCGTCCTCAGGCGATCTACAAAATCACGCAGATTAAGCTTTATATGCGTCGCGAATACAACCAACTAAAATTTATAATAAAAATTGATTATGGAAAGAAGTCATTAAAGTATTTAAAGTCAACTATGTCAAAACCAAGAAATATCTCAAAAGACTTGAAATTTCTTACCTTAACTCGAAGAATGATCTGGGAGAAAGATACACTGGCAGATCTTGAGTTTGGCCCAGCCGTCGAAGAAATGGAAAAATAGAGAATTTTTAAAAGGGAAGGGAGACTTATCCCCGGCCTATGAGGAAAAAGGAAGATGAACTCAAAAATGATTATGTGGAAGATAAGGCTTATTTGAATATTTAAAAAAACTACAATTAGATTCGGTTTCGGTTAATTAACATCGTGCCTAAATCTCCAGGCCCAGATTTGAAGATAAAATTCTTCCACAGCGAACACTACTAGATTATAAATGTAATTAAGCGAAAAAAAATTTACGAAATAATATTATCGCCGAAATTAATTATCTTATCCACGGGTCCCGCGCCACGTCGAAAAAGTAATTTTTTTCTTACTTGATTATTAAGAAAGCTATAATAGCCCATAAGCAAACTATAACAACTAACTACAACCAGTATAACAAGCTATATAAGCCCAGTCCTTGGCCTCTTATTTATTCGCGAAATATAACAGCTGACCGGAAATATAATAAACTATATAAGCTATAACAATATTCACAAACATAACAACTATTACATTATTAACCTTCTAGCCTTTATATAAACTATACACGTTATAGCTGACCGCAGCTATAATAGCCCATAAAAGCCTTCCACAGCTATTCCACAATATATGGCCCATAACAACTATATAAACAACTATATAAGCTATACTTGGCCTTATAAACAACTATATAAACTATATAAACAAACTATTTACAAACTATAAAAACAACTATATAAACAAACTATTTACAAATTATAACAACTATTCACAACAAGTATTTATAAACAACAACTATTCCACAACCAACTTGACTATTTTGTAATCCATAAACAACAACGATTCACAACAAGCTATTTATAAACAATATTCCACGAGACAGCTATTCACAACAACTAATCCATAAACAAAAAACATATAAAATGAACAAACTAATATAACTACATTGTCCCGAGCAGTTAAGTAGCTTATTTAGTTTAAGCAAAGGTATCGTATGTCCTTCTTTGTTAAATGTCTTATTTAAGGGATACTTGATGGGTGAACCCCTACTTCCAGTCTTATTATCACGAAACTGAAATAAGGATAACTTTAATTAGGAATTGACCTGAATGTTTGATTAAATAAAACAAAAATAAAAACAAGTATTTCTTTCACACTCGACTGACGGTCGATCGATCATTTGCTCGAGAAGGATCTTTGGAGCGTCGGCCGCTGTACCCCACACACCCAGGAACTCACGTCGTTCGACTGCTTTGTCTCATGATCGTATTTGGTAAAAGTCAGCGCGTCAATGTGGGAGATGCGCTTTGATAGGACGCGGAGGTCACCTTAGGAGGCGAGCCCCGGTAGCTGGCATGTCAGCTCAGCTCGCCAATCCGGTACCTCGAGAGTCTTCCTCTTCGTGGGCGTCGAAAGTTTCTCCAGGCTTCTTTTGTGATCTCGCTCGAATCGGTTGGGCACCTTTCATACGTCTCATTCTTTATCGTATATCTCTCATGAAAAAACAAATAAAACAAAATCTAATTAGACTACTATTTACTAAAATATTTTAAACAACTTCTAATTTTTGCAAAATACTTACTTAGACGATCTCAGGATGTAGTCCACAATCTCGTCTGCGCCCGTCCCAGTAGGTCCACATGCTTGTTAGGAAGAGAGACCTCGTAAGTGACTCGAACAGGCGTCATTGGTCTGAGAGATGAACCATTCTTAGGCCACAGTATTATGGCTGTGATGTCGTCTTTGGGGGGCCCGGCTTCGGCTTTATCTGAAGGGACCCCGAGTCGTCCAGAATTTCATTTATCATACGGAAGTCCTCGGCCTTTTTTGAGTCGGCTGCCCTTGTCATTCTCTCGAAACTACCGTTCCCATAGCATTGTTACTTGCGTGCAATCTGTACAATCAAATTAGAAATATTAGAAATATTTTAACTATTCAAACCATTCACAGTAACAATTAACAATATTCACTTTGACTAACAAGCTGATACTTTGGTAAAGCCTTGACAGCATTATATAAATTATTCGCAACTATGATTCGCATTTATTCGTAAATAATATTATATTCACAACTATGACTATAATATTCACAGCTATGACTAACAACTATTCCTGACATATATAAACTATTCACAACAATTCAAATGACAATTTAACTATTTAACTATTCAACAATTCAACTATTCAACGATTGACAATTCAATTAATCAACCATTGACATATGAAATTAACTATTTAACATTAACTAATGAAATTAACTATTTAACTATACTAATGAATGCTGGCAATTAACTATACAAATGAAATTAACTAATAAATTAACTTATCAACTATACAAATGAAATTAACTAATGAAATTAAGTTTAACTAATTAAACATACTAATGAAATTAACTATACAAATTAACTATACAAATTAGCACAACTAATGAAATTAACTATTTAACATAAAATTAACTATACAATTAATGAAATTAGCACACAAATTATTTAACATATAAAATTAACTACAAATTAACTGCTTATACTATTTAACATATGAATTTAACTATTTAACATATGAAATTATTGATTAAATATACAAATTACTTAAAAGCGTGAAATTAACTATTTAAGTAATGAAATTAACCTATTTAACAAATTAATTAACTTTAACTAATGTAATGTAGGAATCTAACCTTAATCAATTGGTTGTTGATCGTCGGGCAGTTCTTTGTTAGCCGGAAGCGGTGGCGGAGTCGTCGTCGAGTAGGGGTAGGGTGGCGAATTGATTCGGAGGTAGGGGTGGGGGAGGTGGGGTGGCGGGTCGATTCGGGGTAGGGGTGGAGTCGGGCGCCGGTCGGGATTTGTGATGGGGTGAAATGGCAGTTCGTCTTGGTCTCGTGCGGGGAGGGGGCGTGGTAATAAGCTGTGGGGGGGGATTTGGTTGTTAATTAAAATAAGTAATTTAAAAATAGAGGCAGGGAAGGAGGCGAGGATGGTTTATATATATATATATATATATATATATATATATATCCATATATTTAAAGAAACCCAGATCTGTCAGAGTAGCTAAAGTAAGCGATCGTCAAACATTGGAGGCAGGGAAGGAGACGGGGATAGTTTTTATTTTATAATTATTTACTAATAGAGCGGGAAGGAATCGGGTGTTTAAATTTTGTAATTATTTTTACTATCAATTAAGATATTAAAATAAGCAAATGACTAGCAGATGTCTAAAATTGAGTATAATAAAACATTGGAGACGGTATGGAGTCGGGCCCTATTTTATTTTATATTTTGATTTTCTTTTAAATTTTTCATACCGACTCACATACCCCGTCTCCAAAACCGACTCCATATAAAGTCCAATTTGACTATTCGGGCTAAGTAAAAGCGGGCTTCAAAGCCGACTCTGACAGACTCCAAATTTGAGTCGGGATTTTCAGATCTCTTTCCCTGTATTACAGTAATTAATAATGATAATTTAACCAATTGTGTTCAAATGGCCCATACTAAGCTACACAAGAATAATAACCAGCTATAGACATCGAAAATTATCAAAATAATAATTAAATTGATTAACATGATTTAATCAAATTTATTAAGAATTGAGCCACAAAAAATGCCACGTGGCTGATTGGGGTTCTTGATTAAACCCTAAATTCAAATCAAACCCTCAATCAAGGCAGTTCTCGGAAATCAAGCCCCCTGAATTAATCGAGTCAAAAATAAGGGTTTTTACATTAATTAACCCCTAAATTTGTACTGGGGGTCAGGTTCCCGAGAAACAAGTCAGATGAAAGATTAAAATTAGCCCTAAAACCCCTAATTTTATTGATTAAAATCGGCCATAAAGAATATTCCGAAGCCACGTGGCTCAAAATGAAGAATCTAGAAACCACGGGATTCAAAATCAAGACTCCAAAAGTTATGTGGTTCAAAATCAAGACTACAAAAGTTATGTGGTTCGAAATCAAGACTCTAGAAGTTATGTGGTGCAAAATCATGGCGCCAAAAGGTCCTAATAATACGAAAATATTTTTGACTTAAAAGAAACAAACTTTCTTTTCAAAAAAAGGGACACCTATATAATGAATACTTGACCACCAAGTAATTTCAACTATCCGATCAGTCTGCATCTTGCCTCAAAATTCAACGCCAAGATCGCGATCCACCTCGAATCAACCACCCAATCAAAAGCATTTAATTTAAAAATATAAATATCCCCCCGCCCCCTCTTTTGGCCGAAAATTCCATGAACAATCACAACATTCCTCCACACAAAAAAACACACACAAAACCTCGAGAAATATGTAGGAAACTCTCCGAGATTTCTAAGCCGACAAAGAAACACTCACGCTGTGGCCGGAAAACACCTCCAAGCACAAAATAGGCGCCGAATTAAGAATTATTGCACAAACGCACAATTTTTCAAGTTTGAAGCAAAATATGATGAGAATCGGATGAGCCAAGAACGCCTAATATTTAGGGATTGCTAAGAGCCCCCGATTATTCAAAAACTGATAACATCCGATAAATTTGAAAATGCTCAAGAATACAAAGATAAACTCTGAAGCTGTGGATGTATGTGAAATGAAGAAAGGGACAAAAGCACGCTATTTCAACCCTTTGTTACATCGGACACTCAGAAGACTACGTAAGAGGAACGACGGTTTATGGGATGAGGTGAAAGAATAGAGTCTAGCATCCTACGAGAAACAGATACGATTAAGAGGGGAAGCAAAATTTAACCTTTCTATCCCAACATTATCTCTAAAACTCAGAGGATTGGGTTCTAGTAGTTTGAAGATGTTCAATACAGCGACGTGACCGAAGACTTTCTGAGTTTCCTGTGTTCAAGAAAAATACATCCGCCATGCACTTCCGAGATTCCTCATACTCCAAGACGAAACTCTCAAGGCCTCTAAATATCGAACGATGAATACTCCATATGACAGAGACCGCCCCGACTACTAAGCCGCTAAGGCCGTTGAGGATCATATCCAACATGTCTAACACACCTCTAAAGTTCCCGGACACGGTTATTCGACCACGGTCGCTAAGTTCACTCATGAACATATCTCATCTTGTCCAAAGAAGCCTCCGGTCGGATATGGTTATTCTCGATCATTGCCGCGCACTACCAAGAACATATTAGTTTGTCCAATACTCTAAAGCCGGACAGGCATCTGAATCTCACTCAAATTTCAACCGTCGGTATTAATCCACAACATCCAACGAAGCTTCAAGAGCCACAAGGATGTACAATCTACCAAATTAAATCAGTTAACCATCTCAAGAGAGCTTCAAGCCTCGAGCAAGATTATCAATTCGCCTGGTATCTACGCTTCCACACCAACAAGAAACCCCAAAGCTGTTGTTAAAGCATGGCGCGAAGATGCAATCCTCAACACGACTACGCTAAGAAGGCTCCTAGATTGCAACCCCAACCGTATACAAGTGAACACTAGTAAACCCTTGATCCGGGACTAAGGCCGTTGTGTCGATACATAATGGCGGTAAAGATAAAAGTCGAAAGCAAAGCATCAGCGATAGTTTCCGTGGCGCAACAAACATGCATTCTAAGATGATGAACGCTAAAGTATAACAATTCAAGGATGAGTTACTCATTTATCTATCCATGCAATTCATGTTAAGAATATCAAGGATCGAAATGAAGTCCCTAGACCAACAAGAAAGATACCACCAGAATCACAGATCTCACCTGCAGGAAGTACGGACGAAATTAAATTTATATTTTAACGCAAAAGAAATAAACAAAGAAAACCAAAAAGGTGATGAGCGTTGCAGGCAAAGCAGAAGTACAAGCAAATCAAGATAAATCAAGATAGTGATGACCATATAATCTCTACACTTCCAAAGAAAGATAAGGATTTAACACCAAAAACTACGCTAAATTCAAAGTGGGCGCCTATCCTCTCTCTCTCATGAGGAAGTATCAACATCATAGCAGAGTAACGAGCGGGAGAAGAATGATCATCTCCAACTCATGAGTTACTCACACTATCAAATCAAATCACGAAACGGCCGGTATCAAAGAAAAACACCAAAGCAAGGCAGTTGGAAAGTAAGTAGGAATGTTCCCTTGCTTACTAACGCCCGCAAAGGAGCCAGCTGAGACAAGCACTCAAAACCAAATAGCAATTCCAAGAGCAAGCTGTCAAAAGAAAGAATTTTCAGATTCTCAATATCACTAAAACCCATGGTTGTTCAACCTTAATGGGGTATAGGACATATATATTACTCACTCTAATAGAGTTTTGACCAAAATCAAGTATGGCATTGAAAGGAATGTTAAAAGCAAATGCCCAACATCCCATGTCATAAAGCTCAACCCACAAGTAAACAAAGAGAAAAGGAACGCGCTAAACGAGTTCTTAAAGTCCATTCCCATGCAAGTTCCAACTCTATGCCAAGAAGAAACTAAAGGGCAAAAGCTAAATAATTAAAAAAAAGAGCCAAAGAAAAACAAACAATGGGCCGAGAAATCTACATGCAGACATTCCTGAGTAAAACGGAAGGTCTAAACTGAAAGGAAACTAGACTTAGAGGCTATAAGTGAAAATTCAACCAATCGGAGTCCCGAGCTAGAGAAACACCCCCAAAGTGTTAGGAGTTCGAACTCCCCAAAAAGCCCAAACTCTGGGCGGTTCATATCTCTACTTCAGAAGCATGGGCGCATAAAATAAAACAGCCATAGCTAATTTAACCGAAATCCAATTTTATAAACATTTGTTATTTTTGGAATACAAAGAACATCAAATATCATGTCGAGATTCCTTCAAAATTATTAGTACACAGCTAACGGTGATCACAAGAACAAAAAGCCAAGTTTAAGAGTCAAACATTCATTATACAAAGGATTTTTATATGAATTAAACATCATCAAGAAGCATGTATTATGAGTTATGTGCTCTAACTTTATGAAACTAACTTAATCTTTCAAAAATGAGAGATATTAGTATGATTACTTAATCATATAAAACATCAGTATATCAAGTTATGCAAGAAGAGAAGAAGAAAAAATAATAATAATCCCAAGCTCACGCAGGAACCATGCCGTGGCGTGAAGAAAAGATGAGAAATTTGATTTTTATCCCGATCTCATGCATAAATAGACAAAGTCGGGTCAACCTCAAAATCTTAAAAAGTCGCTTGTTCTCACGCGAAAGCCTTGTTCGAAAATTGAGACACCGAACGCCTCCACCACACGAGTGGCTCGAAAATTGTCAAAATACATGGGATGGCCTAAAATTTTCACGCGAAAATATATCCCAAATACCTATCGGTTAACCAAATAAACCGATATCGAGCCGGAAAATTACGAAAAATAGAGTTTAACTTTAAATTAAACTCTAAAATTAAAATAATTAATTCTAAAACCCGCGAGGGTCAAGATTAATTGTTTAAATATCTAAACCAGGGTTCGGATTATGCAATAAATTTGGGTAGAAAGACTAACATATAAATCATTTATGCTAGTGGTAAACTCAGAAAAAATTAATTTCATTGAATCCTTTACGATCGAATGAATGGATCTTAACATGTACTACATTCATGTCGACATTAAATCCTGATAAAATTAATTCTCATTGTAAATCCTCTACTTGCCTAATTAAAACGTATCTTAACATGTACTAAATCCATGTTAACACTAAATCCCAACAAATTCAATTCAAATCTCACGGATCTGAATTAAATGTCAACATACCAAATTCATGTTAACACAAACCCTCAAGTAATTTAATTTCTATCTAATCGAGAATTAAACGATCCCACAGTTGGCATTAAATCCCCACATAAACTAAGCCTCACCAAGTCAATCCGACCTAAGCATCACCAAGGATCGCGGATGGCCACAAATCATGTCGCCAACAAACTCTAAACAAATCAACTATTCGACAAACGCTTCAAATAAACTGTGGGTCATAGAAGGATCACCATACGTAGCTCAACAAGATCCCCTGTGAACAAGTAACTCATCCTTCAAAGTCTAAAAAACATTTGATGTCGACTAAGGATCGCAATAGCCCCAAAATGAAGCTGCAAGTCACAATGGCGGTTTAATCACAAACTCTCAGAACACCTCCCATATATAGTTGTTATCCAGACAAAGATGCTGCACTAAATTTACATCGGAAGAAGGCATTATACAACGCTCATCCAACAAGTCAAGCAAGAGACCAGATGCCATCCATAAAGAGAGCAGCGCATGCTAAAAATGAAGACCTATGAAAAAACCAACACGAAGCCGAAATGAGAGTTTACCCATCGAACCCAAACTTACCGATACGTACTGTGTTCGAGTGGGCACCAGACATCGAAAATTTATCAAACAATAAATAAATGACTTAAGATGAATTAATCACTAATTAAGAGTCGAGCCACCAAAACATGCCATGCTTGGATATCAGTGGTTCTCGACAACTTAAATTCAAATCAAACCCTCGATCGAGCAGTGGTTTTGGAAACCAAGCCCCCGGAATTAATCAAGTAAAAAGACAAGGTTTCTAAGCATTAATTAACCCTAAATTTGAACTGAAAGAGGATTTCGATCGGGTAAAAAATAAGGGCTTATACATTACTCAACCCCTAATTTTATTGATAAAATCGGCCATATGAATATTCCCGGTTTACGTGGCTCAAAAAATGAAGAATCTAGTACCAATGTAGATCTGCAATCAAGACTCCAAAAGTTATGTGGTTCCAATCAAGACTACAAAAAATTGCGCTGTCCGAAATCAAGATCCCGGTTATGCGCGCAAAAATCAAGCATCTAAAGCTTGGGGTGAATATGAAAGAGCTACTAGAAAACCTGAACCTTTTTTCTACAAAAGGGCGCTTATAATGAATACTTTGGCCACCAAGTAATTTAAGTTATCCGACGTCCATTCGGTTTCAAAATTCAATCTGCCAAGATCGCGATCCACCAAGTCAAACCGCCAATTAAGAAGCATTTAAGACCCGTAAAACTATAACACTCTCTTTGGCCTAAAATCTATGAACAATCACAACATTCCACCACACAAAAAACACACACACAAAACCCAAGGAGAAAATATGTAAAACCCTCCGAGATTTCTAAGTTCGCCAAAGAAAATACCACGCCAAGCGGCCGGAAAACACCTCCAGTGGCCAAAATAGCCTTAAAAATTAAGAATTATAGCACAAACGAAGGAATTTCAAGTTTAAAAGCAAAACTATAAGAATTTTACGTAAGTTTCTCAAGAACGCCGAATATTCGTGATTAAACCACGTAGCCTCGATGGCCCAAAAACTTGGATGAACATTCCGATGAATTCTAAATTTGATTCATCAAATTCCAAATAGAATATAATTAGCTAGATTCTAGGCAAGAATCATGCTCCTAAACTGCCTAGTCGATCGGCATCATCAACAATGCCAAAAGCTCCACCTATACTGATCACTATCTCTACAACAACAAGTCGTGCTAAGGTCACAGAGGAAAGCTAGAAGAATGCCTCAAAAGATAAAATCAAGTTCCAAGGAGCCAAATCTCACTAAGTCCCACCGTGTCATATCCCTTACGTCCCACTCTACAACAACATCATAAGGCCGCCAGAGTACAACTTGTGCACGCAGCCTTCAACACTTGCCTTATCACCCATACAAATTAAGCTCTGAAACCTCATCTCAAATCAAGTGTCATATCAAGCACTGTTCACAGACATGGCCTCGTAGTTCTACTGTCCTACAAAAAAGCCTGAACCACCTCGTACAAATCCTGCCCCATTATAGAAGCGTCAGAAGTTTATCCAGCCTAAGGCCCACCCACAAAAGGTGAAACCATAACTCCAAAGTCCCAAGACGTGTTAGTTCCCACACCGCAAATACTCGCAGCAGTTCATCGCTCCATGTAATCGAGATCAAGTCCATGGACTCCAAGATCGCCGACATAGCCCAACACGTGGAATACCGCTATGCCCCCCGATTCGTACTTATATCCAAATGCACAAATTTCAAGTCCAACAAGACCAGATATGTTCGTAGAGTTTATCTAAATCGGTTAAATCAAGCCAAATCAAATCGCCAAGAACTAATCAAGCTGCTCATGCTCAACGTCAAATCAACTGCCAAGTCAAGCTTCTATCAGAAAGAAGCCTTGTCGCTGTTTTACATCTCATAAAATCGTCAACAACGCTAGGCTCATACACAATGATCCTCGATTTGATAAAACCTCAGATACTCAAGGAATTTTTCCCTACAGTGAGTTTTATTTTGTCCCCCCTATCATAAACAATAAAAATTCTTCTTTGCATTACACCAGCTCCCTTCAATTTATTGTGTAATTCTGCTGAGGATCCATTTCCCTTTTTTTTGTTAAACAATAATATGTCAATAATTCCCTACATTTTATTAATTCAAGAAGTATAGTGGTACATTAACTAGCACAATAGTCTCGAATGTAAATAACCTGTTATAATTTAGTCCCTATTTTAACATCTCCGTTAATATCTAACATTTCACGCGATTAAAACTTAGTTTTGCGGTCAAAATATAATTTTTGAAATTTGGCCCATTAAGTGCCTAATATTCCACTAATTACTCAATCAAAATATATCAATAAAAAATACATTTTCAATAAAAAACAAATAGGCTTATCGGGCCGACGCCCTAAACTATTCCTCAGAATTTTCATGCCTTTAACTTATTCATCTTGTTCAGTGCACCGCATTCTTCTTGTCCAAAGTAATATCCCTAAACTATCGTTTTGCTCCAAAGACTTATACCTAAGTTTCCACTTTTAAATAGTTAAATGACTATTCTACCTCACACTACGAAAGAATAGTGGGCATATTTTAAAACATTTTATATGATTAAAACAAGCCTTAACTCTTCTTGACACCCCACCCATCCTTAGGCTCCCCACCACCCCACTCCTCCTGGCAGCCTGACACCCCTTACCTCCCAAAAATCGTCACAAAAACTCATAAAACTGAAATTCAGTATAAAAACTAATAACATGATCAGAAAGATTAATTTTGATCTCATGAAGAGAAAGAATCAACAATGGAAAACAGAGTGTTTTATTATTCCACACGAAGTTCTTGGAGTGTTAAACACGACAAAATCAGCTCTTTAGCGTAGTCAATTCTTGTATACATTTTCCGTCTGCTGGGATGGCTGAGGAGAAATGGCATGGGGCATGAGAAGCTGGGAAGGAAGTAGATGGCCGTGGTTATTGGGTATGAGGTAGCAGTGTAGGCGGTAAAGGAGTGTGTTTTGGGACAAGTGGGGTAAATGAAAAAGGCATGCATTTAGGTATGGGTAGAAGAAAGACAAAGAAGAAGAAAAGCGAGCTTATTTTAATTACAAAATATTTAAATGTAGCCTCTTATACTTTAAATATGTGTATGTTAGTGGGACAAAATAAATCACGGAATTAGTAAGAAATATTAACGCTTTGTCTCTGTATAACGTAGTGGATAAAATAGTCATTTCACTATACGATCGGTTATTAATATAGCCATTTTAATATTCATTTTAAAATCTGTCCAGACAATAAAGGACCTGCACAAATAATGTTTGTACCTATCGCCAATAGTTTCAAAGCTCATTTCAAAATTAGAACGGGGCCAAATCTCAAAAATTATATTTGACCCCAAAATCAAGTTTTAATCTGATAAATGTTAAAATAGGACCAAACCAGAACTGTTTACACTTTCTGCGACCATTTACGCTATCATACTTTTTGGGACTAATATGCAACTTACTATATTTATCGGACCAAACCACCACCATTCCATATTTTCATGTAGCAATAACTTATTCACATTAATATATCTCCATCCTTAATTTAGTTAACTGCTTTCCCCAAAATGTAAATTCCCTTTTGCCTCAATTTATCAAATTGCACATTTAAATTTTTTATGAGATATATTTGAATTTTTCTTAAAATGAAATGGTTGCTCATTTACTAATATACGAAAGTAATTCATCAAGCATGTTAATTTACGGAAGATATACCTTATTTAGTACACGTACCTTGTGGTTTGGAAATATTAGTATTTCCTTATTCGCGCATATACAATCATACATTAATTCAATATGAGAGTCTACAGTAATAAAATACGGAGTAAAAATAAAGAAAAATAATAACCCACAAACATAGCTATAGGAGATATTCTTTCTTTTTCTTCCGAGGCTAGAGCTCGTCTGCATTAGTCTGAGGAGATCCTGTGGTAACTCCTTGTTTAGGTGGTTTCCTTAAATCTTCACTTTCCTGAATATGGTTTAGTTTATCATAATAAGATTATCGTAATAATTGTTTGAATGAAGAAATTGGTACTTCGTCAACGGTTCTTACATAACATATTTTAAGCAGGTTTTTCTTCTTTGAAATTCGATATATGATATTTTGGTTTAGCAAGGCCTCGAATCTGAACTTTGTTATTGCGATAACCTTGATTAGTTGATTAACCCAATTGTTATTTTTAGTTTAGTAATAGAATCCAAACAAATAATTTCATAAAATATGATTGTTATTTAATTTGAGTTTAGTTATAGACCCTTACAATATTAAAATCAAATTAAAACTATTCAAAAAGAAAAAATGTACTTTCTCAAATTAAAGTTAATTGATATATTTGATATAGGGAAAAAATAACTTATCATATTTGATTTCGATGAGAAGTAGTAACCATGAATAACTTTTCATATTATTCAAATAGGGAAAAAAAATCCCTCTAATAATTCAAGTTAATAGTATAACGTTGGATTTAATTATTTTAAAAATGCTTTTACAATATTTTTCATTGTAATAGTTGTACATATATATATAATCATTGTTATACATACATAGTCCTTCATTCCAATCATTGTTGTACATACAATGTTATATATATATAATTGTTATACATACCCTAATTAAACATACATTGAAATATTTGATTGGAATGAAGGACTATTAATTAGGGTATAGTCCTCCATTAGTACTAAAGTGAAAAACAATAGGAAATTCGGAATCAAGTTAGAACTTACAAGTTCTTGGTCATTAGTTGGCTGATCATCCACAGATGAAACAGGCTCTTCTACAAAATTTCCTGTATAGTATACCTGATCGCTCGCTGGTGGTTGATCGTCTAGCGGTGCTGTGTCATCGTTGCCACTTGTTGTTCCATCTCCAAAATCTGTATACAAGGCTACATAATTACTAGTACTTGAAGAAGATTCAATACCTAAGCATTTTAGTATAGAAACTAAAGTTTCTTGGAAACAATTCCCCATCTCTTTCTTCTTCTACTAATTCTTCTTAATCCTCTTCGATAGCGTTAATTGGTTCCTACGGAGTATATATCAACCTGTGTTAGTATACAACAAATTCAAAGGGGTTGGTGGCAATGATTGAGCGAGTTGTATTGTTGTGCAAACAAATACAATAAAAAAAAATATTTTAGTACGTTGATTGAAACTCTTTATTGTACCCAGGCCAGCCATCCTTAAAAGATTTTTCAATTTCATTTTTTATGATTAAAATTAATAAAATTTACAGTATTGACGGTAGATAGTGAAATTCAAATACAATTCATTTTATAGATTGTATTAATCTAATTAATTTTCAACCAATCACACGACATACGTAAGTTGATTAGGTTTACCCAAGGCTCCTAAATAAATTCAAGTCAAATAGAAAATAATAGGTTCCGGATTCAAGGATCTTATATTAATTTTTAGGTTGTACCTGGGTTTTACATTAAATAAGCCTAATTTTAAATCTAGAATAGGGTTTCCTAAAGACAGGGCTTAAATGAAAGAAGCAAGTGGAATGTCTGGGGTCAATAAATAAATTAATTTTTCACCTAAAAAAGCCTAAAATAAGCGCCCAACTCCATATTCTTGGAGTGAATATGCCACAGATAACGCCAAAAATCAATGTCACATCACAATCCACCCGAAACTAACAACCATAGAATTAGGCCCCTAAGCCTATAAATACCCATATTTTCAAAATCATATCATGTTGAACCGGCAGTGTTAAGGCAAAGTCACAGAAAAGCCTCTGGTTGTTAAAACGAGCAAAGAGCACCCAAAGCATCTCCAACTTCTAAAGATTCAAAGTGGAAGAAGACGCAGGACTGGCACAACCGCCTAAAACCATCAAGGAAGGCGGCCAACCCAGAGTTTCCAACAACAGAGTCTCCTCCCCAAATCCTCACTGTAGAAACACGCCGCTAAGGCCCATGCACTACATCAACCAGAGAAACAAGCCGCCGAAGTTCTATACCTCCTGCACTAAAAGAGGCGCCTAACCCCTCGCCAGCGGACAATCCGAATCTCCGACTGGCGAGCCGCCCATCCTCACCAAATGAGGAAATACGGTGTCAGTTCCCCGCATTACATCAAACCTGTGAGAGGATCACAAGCCCTACCTCCTACACCAAATAGCCCCCACAAAGTTCGACGGTGAGCAACAGTTGCCCCTCAACCTCCAAGTCAAAACAAATAAGAGGAATAGGTCAGTCAGTTCTCGCCTATATGCAAAGATCGTGATACAAGGAAGTCAGCTAAGGCCCTCATTGTCAAGCGAACCCAAATTTGCTTATAAGGTTCATCCAATTCCCACCACAAACGACATTACCCATATCCAAGGAGGTCATGCTGAAATCGAGTATTTTGATTTCTATATATTATGCTTATTGCGACAATTTTGTATCATTCCATTTACTAGTTTTAGTTAAACGAGATCACTAAAACTAAGTTGTTTATTAAATAGTAATGATGCAAATTACTAAAATGGAACTCAATGAGAAAATGCACTTAGGCACTTACTTGTGAGAGCACTTAGTGAAAAATGCCCTCTGTTGGAACTTAGACGGCACTTCAACAAGCTGCCGCCTAAGTGAACATTAAAAAAAACGGATGAACAAACAAACAAGTCAAAAACAACCCGCCTAACCTCCTCCCCCCGACAATTATCACCGCGAATCGCACTCGCCTCCTTTTTCCTCTATCGATTTCCGGGTTTTCGGCCGACTTCCACCTGTGGAATTCTCCTCTGCTGCCCCACCACCTTTTCCTCCTCCCTGCCGTGATCCCCTTCCCCCTATTCCCTCATCCCTCAGCCCCCCCATTCACTCCTCATCCACGAAACTCACCCTCCTCAACTTCGCCGCATTCACTACCTGATTCTACCAAGGTATTCAATTAATTTTTAAGTTTTGTAATATTTATTTATTTTCTTTGAATTTTTACATTACGAAATGTATATACAGGCTTTGAACCTGTTGTTTAAATTAATTGCTTATGTTAATCTTTAAATGTATATATATAGTTTAATTATAATTTGGGTTATTTTGAGTTTTTATGATCAAATTTAAAGGTTTGATCTTTTTATCTATTTTTGAATAATAAGAAGTTGGTGTTGCTAAGCTTCTATGTCATTTGATGTCATGCTTAATTTCATTGTTTTTCGCTTATTATTTGAGCAAATGGGTTAATTTTGTTGCCATTGATTCTTTCGATCATTTGTGAGTTATCTGCTTACTTCTGCAAGTTTGCTGTTTATGATTATCCAATCTAGTAAATTGTATAGTTTCAAGTAATTAGTATATGGCGATTTATGTTTTGGAATTGTTGTCTATTTTTGTTGGTATATGTTGTTTAATTTGTCGGTGTGAATTGATGATCTATTTTGTAGTAAGTAATTATGGATCAAATTTCCATGGTTGCCGATCAAGCTTGTCCTGCTAATATGAAAAAGTGAGTTTATTGAGCCTGCTCTAACAAATATCGGTGATAGAAAGTTCATTCCGTCCCTGCTGAAAGTGTTTAAATTTGAGTATAGTAGATGAGACGAATTGGAAGAAAGATTTGATATTTAATGGCATGGGGACACAAACTACACTTCAGTTGAACATGGTGAGATGAAAGTTGATTCTAGAACCACTCAATTTAAGTTTGATAGTAGGCACGGATTAACCAGTAAGCTTAGTGGATAATTAGAAGAAATATCATGATATACAGGAAGACTATCATCATCCCGAATTATCGAGAGGTTAAAGACGACGCAGTAACCTCAAGGGGTATGGATGTAAGTTTAACAAATTAGATGTGCTATTACCTTGTACAATTTAAAGCCAAACATGTATGGACCTGATTCCTCTTCATTAACTGCTGAGTAGGTTAAAGAACCTATTGCCCTGACGCTTAATGTATTGCCCTCGAAGAACTTTACGACGAAAAAAATAATCGCTTCACTCAATCGGGGTCAAACATCTAGAGGATCACGATCCGCGAACGACGCATATTATTTCGAAAGAAATATGCTATTGAAAAATTGACCCACGTAATGCTCCCCTGCTATAAGAAGTAGAATCTACCCCAAAGGAAAGTGATGTATTATTTCCACTTATACCTAGACTTGGGGGCATGATCGGAGCGTAGACATGCCAAGAAATTAACATGATATTTCGATGAAAGCGGTCAAAGACGGAATGCTTTCAGTATCCCCGGGCGAATGCACGCCAAGGAAGACTTTTCATGCTAAGTATCCAAAATTTACATCGAACCGAAAAACTTATGGTTTGCATTATCGGATGGAATGAATCCTCATGAATTCATAGTATACCCCTACATAGTACATGGACTAGAAGTTTTGGCAATGTATAATTTTACAGCCTTGGCTGGTATGAAACGCAGCATTTGATGTTGTCTACATTGATATCTGACCTAAACAACTTGGTAAACGATATTGATGTATATTTGGCACCTTTAATTGAAGATTTGAAGTCAAGCAAGGGGAAAAGTATGTATGTATACGATGGGTTAAGAAAAGATAACTTCACTCGAGGGTTATGTTGTTTGGAACAAATAATGACTTTCCCATTATGAAAATTTATCCGATATAGTGGGGAAGACAGGCATGCCCTAAGTGTGAAGATCAAACTGACTTTGTTCGACAGAACATAGTAAAAAGATGTTTATAGCTGGGGCACGTAGTTTTTACCATGAACATGATATAGGAAAGAGCTACAATGCTTGACGGAAATGTGAAAATCGTTGACCTCCTCCTATTTTAACGGGCCAAGAGGCATTTGATAAGGTGAAGAACTTGCACCCATCGGGAAGCCGAATTTAAGTCGGCACTGCTCTAGTGGGTTTTGGGCTAGTTGCTCAATTTTTTGGAGTTGACTTATTTGGAAGGATTAGTGTCGACATTTCATAGACTTTATGCATCAAGAGAAAATTTCGACTGAAAGTTCTCAGATCTATATTATTAGGTACAAGTTCGGTAAAATAAAAGATACAGAGAATTGAGGAAGGACTCACGAATTGAATAAGAGAAGGAATTGGTAATCAGAAACACTTCGATGAAAACATATTTAAGGCCTCACTGCGAAAATTTTAGTGTTATGAGAAAAGTTTTCTCTGGTCGTACTGACACGTTTGTTGCCCCGAGGGTTATTCATCAAACATCGGAAGTCTAGTTTCTTTTGGGGTGATTCAAAGATGAAGCGCGCCAAGTCACACGTATCACATATCCTCACGGAGAACTTTATTCCTCGCGGGCACGGCCCATTCTACCTAAGGAGGTACGTAACAATTACAAACAGTTTATTCTCTCAAGACTACCAGAAGGTGATTGATCCTAATAAATTACCAAATTTTACGTCGGGAATTGTCGAGATCCTTCAAGGAAATGGAAATATATTTTCCAATCGCCTTTCTTTGATACGGTGCACCTGACGGGGTTCATTTAGTCATAGAGATAGTCCGGGCTAATGAATTCCTAGATGGATGTACCCCTTTGAAAGGTATAAGAAAGCTTTGAAGGATATAAAAAAACAAGCTCCATTAAGAGGGTTAGAATAATTTGGTACTTAATGGAAGAAGTTATAGAATTTTTTCACTGCTATACGCATAAATTTAGAGAACATGTCTTCCAAGACTGTCATGCTAGTAACGGGTAAAGGAAAGATTATGGGAAGCAAATTGATGTGGTATGAACTGAAGTGAAACAAGCGCATTTATATCCTCAACAATACGTACGTATATTAGATCAAATGTCGACGCGCATAAAGTACTACTTGAAGCACATTAACCAGCAGTGGAGCTGGGGCGACTTCAAGTGAAGGAGCACAATCGTATTTCGCTTTTTGGTTTGAAAATCATGTATAAACAATTAAATGTGCGCTAACTCGCTCTTGCTATAATCAAATGGTTACCGCGTCCGCAGATGCATCGCTTTTTTCGTATAATTCTACAATCAGCACGGGTAATGCTCACACCGTTAACGCACGGAAAGAGTTCTGCTTCAACAAGGAGTCACAATTTTGTTAAGCCGAGAACAGAATTACAACAAGTAAAGATATAAACCGATATATGTCAAGAATAGTTTCTATCGCAGGATTGAAACATATACGGAGCTCGGATTATGTCAGCTTCCAAGTTCCCGATTCGTTGTATGTCAAGAGAGTAATAAATATGAAAGTAGGTTGATGAATCTGGGCTTGTAAAGACTAGACTTGGATAGGGTCAATCTAAAAGAGGACTCATTTATACTAGCTTCACAAGCTAACCAAGTGTTTTACGTTAGTGATCCACTTAAATTTAAACGGTCAATTTTTCCTTCTAACAAGTTTAATGAATATAACTGAACGTTGAAGAATATTATGAGTTTTAAGATGACCTGCTTAGAGGATGAGATCATCGAGACATATCAATGCAAAGTTCTTTTATGCAAGAACTGATCATAACGAGGGTATTTGGACACCACAAGGTCGTGAAAAACAATATCGCTGTTGCTCGGAAATGGGTAAGAAAAAGGAAACGAGGAAACAATATAAATAAAAGTATTTATTTATTTATTTGTATATTTCACTTATTTGTGTCAACTAATTCATGTTTTTTTATATTATATTTTGTGTTTTTCTACTATTTTCATGTGTTTTTTTGGTTTGGTGGATCAGCGGACACGGCATTTCTAATATCACGCCATGTATAATTGCGATGACGACGTTGATGCCGCTTCGGGTTCGGCCACACACTATCTCAAAAAATGAAAGTGATCAGTGGAGGTAAAGAGAGGCATTGTTTCAATGAAAAAGTCATGGTTGTAAGTAACGGATTTGTAAATTAAGGTACTACGTTGTTCTTGACTTATTCTATACATTTTCTTACTATTATATCGCCGGTTACTTGTCACTTACTAACTATTTTAAGTGTATTTATTACTTGTATGTCGATTTCAATATTGATGGTCAACCGATTGGCCCAAACAAGTCCACATTTGTCGAATACATCAGTTTGTTTCGCCGCTTGATTTATCCCGCTGACGTATAATAAACGTATCATACAAATGGTGTTTTACAAGAAAAAATATGGGAAGAATGTCAGTTGTTTAATTTTTTGATTGTATGGATATATTTATGTGATATATGTTAATTAAATTATGTTTTCACTAACTTTGTTTTGAGTCGTTTGCAGTCATATGAATATGACTATGGTGCGGCAAAAAGTCGCACAGGAGTTTTCGTATTAAAGTTATCCAAAGAATATTATGCGATAGCGGCGTAATCCTATTTTGAAACCTCCGAGAGATATAGCAAGTCATGTTGTGGAAAAAGTCGGGAAGGATCTAGAAGAGGTCGGAAAGGAAAAAGATTTAAGGTAATTAGATTTGCACTTAAAAACTTAGAATTTACACTAAATATAAAGATACTAATTTTTATTTTATGTAGCAATCGAGTGAATCGACCACAAAATTTACAAATAAGAGGTGTTTGCCAGATCGTAAGCTGGGGTATGCCCAATCTGGAAGAGAACTTAATTGAAGTTACTTTTATATTCAATATATTTACTTATTACATATTTTTAACATCTTAAATAATTTTTTTTCTATTACTATCTCACATGAGTCTTATTGTCACAATCATGAAAGCACCCCTCTCATCTTACTTTCGTGGAGCTCTGCCCGAGGACGCTTCCCCGCCGCTCAAGGCGGGGTTTTTTCGCCTAATGGCAGTGAATTTCACTACCGCCGGTACGCCAGAGAACGCTGAAAAAGTCTTTATCGGATCGAAGCGGACGACTTAAAAAATAATTTTTTCATTCTTAAAAACCAATCTAGAAAGACAAAATTGAAATGAGTTTGGCTAAACAACGACTAATGTTATGGAAGAAGCTCTAAAGTCATGATGGAAAATCGCAAAAGATATGCAAAAGATAGCTGGATGAAGAGTAAGTTCTAAACCGATCTATATCTAATTTATTAAGAGGCATGCTTTTTACGTGGAAATAATAAAATGCATAATTGCATGGTGAGGCTATTACCGACACCCTTACAGATGAAGAATTACTTTGTCGTGGTCCGAAGGATGACTGCAAACGCTATGCAGTTAAGGAGTACTTTACCCAGTACTTACTACGTGTCACGGCAACAAAGACCGATTTTTTTGGAAAGAGACGAGATTCGTCTCAAAACCCCGAGGTTCATGAATTGAAACAAATGGTGATGGAAATGCGACATAAGTTACAACACTGGGAAAGATTGCAATTTGAAGGTACGTCGCAACGTAACAAATTAGACGAAAACGACACACCTTTACTTCAGGTTTCTCCAGTACCCAAGAGCGGTCAGGGAAGTTGCCCTACAATTGGTCCCGATTTGATTCTAGAGGTATTTCTTTAATACTTTTATTGATATATGAAGTATTGTGATATTATTGTGATAACTATTATTTTAGGGCATCGGGTAACGCTAAATCACAAGATCATTTATATTGGGCACATAACGGTATCGCGATATCGCGACCATGAAGTCAATTTATATATATAAAAATATCAGATATTATGACCATGAAGTTATGATAACCGTTATTTTGGGGTACTAGTAGTCGCTAAATCATTAAGTATTACGAGACAAGTGACTATATTTAAGTATTATGATATTGTGATTATGAAGAACGATATACGGTTATCGCGACATTGAGACTATATATACGAAGTTGACGATATGAAGTGACGAATGGATAATATACGGGCAGACGCGATATCAGCGACTACTTTAAAGAAGGATAATTGTTATTTCAGTACTAGTACCGCTAAACATTAAGTACTATGATATCGCGACTATATATGAAGATTATGATATTGTGATTTAAGGATTTGACGATATATGAAGTATCGTCATATCAGCGACCAAGAGTTAATGATATATGACGATCATGGATACTGGGTGGACTATATATACGAGTCATGATATATGAAGTTATCGGATATCAGGACTATGAGTCGATGATACGTGAAGTATCAGCGATATGCTGCTTAGTCATGATAACCGCATTTTGGGGGTACTAGCTTAAATCATTGGCATTGCGATATTGTGATTATGAAGCCGATGATATATGAAGAGTTATTTATAATGATTTAAGTCATTAAGTATCAGGATATTAGTTTAGCCGCTTAAATCATTAGGTCATGGGTTTATAATGATTTTTTCTTTAAAGTAGCCTTGCGATACGCTCGTTGATTCACCATCGTGATTGTAAGGTTGGCTTGGGATTAGTATCCGCAAAAGAAAGGGCGTAAAATTCACAATATCCAATCAAACTGGAGTTAGAGTTGTTTTAAAGAGATTATCCTGCCATGAAAGTACATATTTATCATGTCCTATTGCTGAGGCAGATCACTATCAGAGGGATTTATCGGGTACATTTTTGCATGGCCTCAGAATTGATTTCCTTACAAAGAAAGGTACACAAAAATAAATTATATGATTAGTCATATAACTTCATTATATAATTAGTCGTCATTCGTACTAAAAACGCAAAATCCATTTTCGTGCCTCAAGATTCAATGACAGTTCAGCCTTACTAAGTAAGGAGAAAGTTTCAAATGCCGAGTCCGGCCGCCTCCAGTTTATTCAGAGGAAGCCCAACATATCCCCGAGAAGCGTGACGTCGACCATCGTGACAAGCTTTGATTTCTATAAGTTTCATGCCTGGTATAACGGAGAGCGACGTGATTAAGTTCAAATGCAATGAAGTTGTTCTCGCTAAGCGACGCTGACCACGCTTTCTATTGAACGGAAAGAGGTATCACATGTGATTGCTGTTAGTTACCCCTATATGCATTTATATGTAATGACAATAAGTTATTCACTACTAAATATTTCATAGATTTTTAACAATATATAGTTATTAATTTATTTTCTATCAAGGCAATTTCATGATGTATTTGAAGATGGTACCTTGATCATCTCAAATTACAAGACCATAATATGTGGTTAGTTCATTATAATTTATTTTAAATTAACTAGTAGTACTTCTCATAATTAATCGTTATATAAAGCATTATTGCTATGTCCAAATTAATTAAGGATCATTAGGTGTCGACACATCAAACCAAGACTCCACATATACTATATGAATCCGCCATAGTACATCACTCCTCCTCGATGTGATATGGTGTAAAAAATCAACATGTATTCATTTAATTATATATATATAATCTTATTTATATTATTTCTCATTATGTATTTGTTTATCAGAAGTATTGGCGAATGGCTATCGAGGCACTAAAAAAGCAAGAATTGTAAATAAAAGATGTTGACACAGAATCATTGGGTTAGTGTAGGTATGTTTTTACATTTCTCGCAACAATAATTTGTTGGGCTACATATTCATGTTATAACTTTGGTTTTAAAATGATCGAGGATATCTTAGAATTTGACAAGACGCAGTCTTTTCAGCCTGAAACCTTTTAATACTTGATTTTGATAGATCAAAGATACTTGAATCCATATTCGCTTTATGTATAACTTTTCTTTCAAAGATCCTCGGCTGCTGCCATATATCATAAGTTAATGTAATTACTCGAGTCTGGGGAAGGTCGTAATGCATGTATTATTGGGGTCAGATATCTCATTTAACATTCTAGATAGAATTTGAGAGCTTCATTGATATATAAGGCGATTTGATACATTTGACTTGACATATTGATATGCTACCGTATAAATACCTGATACATATACATTCGAATTTTGATGTTACGTTTATCAAGTAAATGTTTGAATTAAAATTTTGGAAATGCCACATTTATAAAATACTGAACTTGTTTTTCATATTACCTCTTTTTGTATTTGTGTTTATTTATGAATGTCTATATAATAAAACAAGCTACAAATTAAATTAGAGGCGCCAGCATGTTGTCTAGGTCTAACTGGTGGCGCCATAGAGGCCAGCAACTCCAACCGCTTCAAAGGCTAACCTGAGGCATTTTACCTGAGGGAGGCCGGTGGATTCAATGGAGGATTCGGGAGATTGAAAGTTCATCATATCCACCTGCTTGTAAGTACTTTATTCATAATGCATGAATTATATTATATATGTTTTGTAATTCAAGTTATTATACATTTCTATTCGATTCGTTGCATTTATTTATTTTTACTATGAACAAAAGGCGTAATTTTCCAACAAAGGGTATCACGAGCATGTGCTTGTTGTATAATTTCATTATATTTATATATAATTTGTTATCTAAACACAATTTATAATGATTTTCATATTATATATTCTTGACCATGAATATAAGTTATAAAAAATTGATTCATGAATAAATATGTGTTCTATACCTGCTTTTCAACTCCCCATCATATCATAATTCTCACGACGCACTTATCATGCCCATGAATTGAAAAGTATTTTTAAAACATGCTTTTATTAAAATTTCACCAATTCTTCGTCTACATTCCGTAGGGGACCAAAAGTATTTTTGAAAAAATTAAATTTTGATTGTTTAAGTGTCCCAAAATAATTTTGTGATTGAATGTTTATTGTATAATTAATATTTTGTAAATGTTTTAACAAACTTCCAATTGGAACGTTAATAAAATTCAGCTGAATGCCCGTAAAATTTCACAATTTTTTTTGGATATGTTGTCACCTTCAACCCATTTTTTGCAAACATTTGAATTAAATCGAAAAATCGAATTTTGTAATGAGGCCGACTATGCCACCGTGTTGACGCTGCTCGACGGAATTAACCGCGTCCATCGCTTCATCGATTTTGACGTTACAAAACCCAAATCCGCTTTAAAATTATTAATTTCATTTGTTTGTGTATTTATTATCATTTATCATATGACACTGTGAATTATTAATTTTAATGATAATAAGTTTAATTCAATACCTTCCTTTATTATTTATCCTTTTATAAATGTATTTTCGAGGATATAATCACGGTAATAACAAGTTCATTTAAAAATATAAATATTGGGATAAAAACTTGCTAGTTTTATCTTATTATATTTATATGAAATGATTATTGTAATAATTATTTTATTAGAGAACAGTAGTTATTGTAATAACTATTGAACAAAAATATATATATATGTTTATTAATGTTTTAATAATATATGGCTCTGGTGGATTTAATTTACAGAATCAATTTTGAATTAATTTTCTATCACATTTAAATTGTATATTTATGTGATTGATTTTTTGATTATAATCAAAAATGGAAAGTTTCTATATGATTGTTAATCATGTATTTGAAATTTGAATCGATTGAAAGTTTTTTATCTCTGTTCTCATAATTAGTGTTTATTACATTTTATTATATAATTGATCATGTGATTTATTGAGAGATTAAGTGCATGTTTATCATGTAATAGTGACGATTTATTTCATACTTAATAAGATTAAAATTTTCACGACATTCGTGAGTCATTTAATCCGCACTACTTAATGTATATTAAACGCATAGCTTCATGCGGTTTCAATTCTATTATATATTGTAAATGTGAATGGAAAGCGGGATATATCGATAATACCTAGTTGTATTTTCGAATAATTTATGCGAACCGCTTATTCGTTGTACACCGCCGAAAGTCGCTTTATTTTATTTTACCCATAAGCATGTGTATGCCGCCTTAGTTGCTAAAACAAATGTACAACCGCCGAGGCATCAAGATGGCATTCCATCCACGCCGTACCTAAGTTTCCAAAAGTCAAGAATACAATATTGCACTCTCGATAAGCGTTATAGTAGGTTTATTATTTATTATTTTAGGGTCATATCATATATCCCCTAAATGTATTATTTAGTTTTTTTTTCATGACGCAAGATATTACTCGAGTATGCTTATATAACATGTTAAATAATTAATTAAATAAGATGAATCTAGCCATAAAATTTAAGCACTCATATCAAACTAATTTGTGCTGTGAAACTTATCAATGACGCATTAATCGCTGAATGCAGCGATTGGGATCCTAACGAGTACGGAAATGGATCTGGCTGCTGATTTCCACTAACGCTGCTGGCTTTCAAAATGTTCATTCCAAGTATTAAGTCAGTTTAATCGTCGCTAACCGGCATTTTACTAACGCTGCTGGGCTCTGGTGATACACTCATTGCAGAGCATCCCCGTAGGCATGCTAGTAACACAAAGAAAGTTATTAAAGGGCATTTACATAATTGTTGGGCTTAACCTACTACTATACCGATTTTCAAAATTGGTTAGTTAACCTACTATTACGTGGAGATTTTGAGTATCGGGTATTACTTACAATTTATTTGTAAGTGTTTGGTACGAGCAGATTGCTAAACCTATCATTATTTACATAATTTATTCTTGAGAATTGAAATGACCGCCTTAACCCACTTAAAATTGGCTCGGGATGCACTTCGATAACCTGTCTCGAACTTGAGGATTGCTCTCAAGAGAGAATTGCAGTACGTTGTTGAACACCTTAGGGTCCCATCCATACTCAAATGAGGCCGCCACCAATAAAGGGAGTGGAAGCCTATAAAAGCTAATAAGTCCGATGTTGTAGATGTCCAATGTCTTATGCTTAGCCAATATGGAACCTCGCATTCCAAACTCGCATGAGTATGTGAAAGCATATTACGTAATTAAAGAACTCACGAGTTATTACGAAAGTGAAGCTAAATGAAAGATATGATACTATCTCGTGCTCTCATTGATAGCAAGTTGAAACGGATGTGCTACGAGCCCAAGGCTGTTATTAAACGATGTTTGGTCGAACGAATTAATGTCTGGCCTCTAAATAAGCCGAAAAGAACTGTCAGTAGACCTTATCCTAAAGCCCTTCCTGTGAGAAGTTCTCTCTGCTTGTGATGAACTTCAACATGCATAAGTTTCAGTTATCTCTAAACGAATCCGGCATAAGATTTATCACGACGCTGAGACAAATCTTGTAATAACCCGCTATTTAACCGCATAAGACAAACTCTTATCCTAAAGTCCTTCCTGTAGAAGTTCTTCTTCATCATTTTCGAAGGCGTAAGAAATTCTAAGTCTTTCGAGATATTTTCGGGTTTTTGAGATAGTTGACTTTTAGTTGATTCTCTTTACATAATTGAATTTTATGATAAATCTTAGTTGGTTACGGGTTCTATGACGATATACATTTAATTGATTTAGAAATTGCTTCAGATCGCATGGTCGAGTTGACTTTGGGGTTTCGGGGCTGACTTTTTATGTGGATATTTGTATAAAACTTAAATGCGTAGTGAGGTTACATCAATCTTATTATAGTTGTTACATGTTAAATCGCGATTTAAAATTTATTAAAGTGGTGTTATGTCAAAAAGTGAAATTTCCAAGTTGAAAGAGTACTGATATTTCGAGCATAGATTACAATTATGGACTTGATGATTAATTAGAATGACTTATGTTTGGATTTTAGAAAGTAGAAAGTGATAAAGACGGAATTTAGCGATCGACAATATGGTCTGTTGATTATAATTCGATAGTTTATCTCACAAGTTATACCATTTAGAAATAGTTCCCTAAGAATTGGTTATGTATCCTCTAGAACACCGTATAGTAATAGGTTTTGATCATACTTCGTATTTTGTTAGCGCTGATCGGGAAAAGCGGCGCTTACTGATTGTCATGGGCGTTCGGTAGCCACAGAGGCGAGTACTTATCTCACGGGCGCATTTTACTTTATTTCATTTTGATTTGTGATATACATGTTATTATGATATGATTACGTGAGAATACCGCATGTCATCGTGTTAAGGATTACGAGAACGATATACATGTAATCGCTCAAGCATGTGATTGGGCGCTTTCTCTCAGGCGCCGAAGATCGCCGAGGCAATGCCTGAACTCCAACTTATATTTCTGTACTATGTGGCCTTGTCGGCACTATTATATTCTGTGGCCTTGTCGGCACTTTGATACGCTTGCGGCCTTGTCGCATATCAGGATCGATGCATTTATCAAGGGATGTTTTAGCTGGCAAGGCCACATCAAGCTTTGGGAGTAGAGTAGTTGTTTGGGTTGGTGCCGAAGCCTGAGGCCTGAGTATCGTGGGGCGAATTATTGGATTACTGTGATTAAAGCGACTTCCTCCTTCCTGCGTGATATGACGCTATCGCCCTATACTACTTTATAAATATGTAGGTTCGCCTTATACTCGCATAAGAACGTACGACTCTCTTCGATCGCTTTGTCAGCAGATTGTCGTGCGCTGCCCCATACTACTCAGAGATAAATACATGGGTTTACCTTTATACTTCCTAAGATAAGAAATGTAATTTAGTCTTTGGATCACTTTCTACAAGATTGTCGACGTCTCTTATACTACTTCAGATAAGGTTTGGCCTTATACTCGGTATAAGAGCGGTGTTTATTAAATGTTGATCCATTCCCCGCAGTAGACGGATCGAGTATACAAAAGACAGGTCGGGTATACCTTGTGGAGATACGAGATGGGCGGGATTTACCAGACGTTTATGCCGAGTCTCGATTTCATCGGGTGATCATAAGGTTTTATCAACCTTCTATTATATTTTAACATGTTACGCCTCGAGACCTTCTCAAACTTTATCAGATGACCCGATTAGATAGTCCCTCGATATATGTATATTATTCATATTTGATTATTAAATTTACCATCTCGCTCCTACGGCAAGCCACCCTCAAGCAGCCACTAGTTCTTCGCGCTACACCCCTTTTTCGCCATGCATTTCATTTGTGCCAAAGTCGATGTGTGGCTAGTTAAGCTAAGCAGGCTGTCGGAGAGTTTGTTCCGAAAGTGGCTAAAGTAAAGATCAGCGGCCGAGATCCTCAGCTCATTTTACGGTTAATAACCCGCCATCGTTGTATTTCTTCAAATCTTAGCCTTTCGCAGTCATTTGGTATTTAGGATACAAAGACGTATCATCTGTTGTAGCCTCGCTGGCATTACTTTACTTTGGGGATATGCCAGGTATATATTTTCGTCGTCAAGTTTTGATATCACCGACGGATTATAAATTTTTAAACTGCTGATTGGGAAACTTAATCGCTATCACATTTTTCGATGAAACGAATTGTATTTTAAATCGAAGTCGCCCATCGGTTTGGTGACTCGTGTTCGATTTTAATGACTCACTGCATGTGCCGACTGGGCGGGTCGTTACAAATCAAAATACTAAGATCTACTTCTTTCCGCTTAGTTGGTCCAAAATAAAAGGAAATTTAAGCAAGGCCAACGAAAGTGCTAAAGCGTTCAAGAAACCTAACGCGCCAAGACTACTAGCAAGTGGAACAACAGAAAAGCGAGGACAAGTGTTTGCCATCAAGGGATCCGTGGTCACCGGAAGTCGACATGCAAGAAATTCCAAGATAGAAGAATGGTCTAACGACCACCGCCTACAAGATATATGTATATATATGTTATCAAGTTTTGTATAACTTTCTAAATTCTACTTCGTATGCTTTGTCACCGGATCGCGTTCTCTACATTTGTCAGCAATACGTAACTGAACGAAGTACTGAG
>JADFUC010000205.1:0-94688 GCA_019722365.1 Lithospermum erythrorhizon
CTGTTGTACTTCGTTCAAGTTACGTATTGCTATCTTGACACTCGTGGGTTTAGAATTAATTATTTTAATTTTAGAGTTTGATTTAAAATTATGAAATAACTCTTTCCATTATGTCAATAGTTTTTTTAAGATTTTAGTTGCGGTTGAGTGTTTTGCGGTTAAAGTTAAAATTGTCATCGAATAATGATAATATGGGTTAGACATTAATATTTTGAGGATAGAAATTTTAATTTGGCATGTGTTCGAATTAAGTGTTGAGCAGAAGAGAAGAAAGCGAAATTGAACCAACGAGACCTAACCTCCTTAAAAGTTCCACACCTGCCCAAGTCTCATACTTATCCTCATTTCATCAAAACACAAAATCTATCTTCTTGTACCCACCATGGGGTGAACTGCCTCCCGTTTCACTTGGAATTTTTTCATTTAGGGCAAATCTTGTGGAATCTAGGCTTACCGTAATCTCGTTTCCGTCTCGTTCATCAAAGGTATGGGTTTAATCTTACAAATCTCTCCTCATTTTTAGGCTATAGTTTACTATTAGATGGTTTGACTTTTATGTTGACTTTAGATCTTGACTTTTATTATGTAAAAATGCTATCTAAGTGTAGTTTATGGGATTTAAGGTGACTTTAGTGATTATTGGGGTTAGAAAGTGGTGTATGTTGATTTGACTTTCTTGACTTTGTTGACTTTCTTAAATTAACTAAATTGTAGTAGGAGATTAGAGAACTTTAATATAGTTATTTTGGGAATATATGTAACGACCATAAATTAAATGCGCCTGAGGATTAAGAGTCGTTATCAACTGTATATCACAGTCGCCCATACGATGGTTGACACAAAAATAACTTTGTTTGTAAATCAATAAAACGATAGTTTGATAAAAAGTGAAATAGTTCGAAAGTTCAAAATGTTTCCATATAGAGTAACCATCATTGGCATCTTCAATCGAATCAAAATGCAAAATTCATAACATTACAGATTAAATACTCCATAAAGCAGTTTATAAATTTTGACACCAAAGCAGAATATGAAGTCTAAGTACACCAAAAATAATTGGTAGAAAAGATAGTAGGATCTAGCCACGAGTCTCTCACCTAAGTAAAAACAACGATCATTCATGACTTCAGCGGCTTCTGCGTTGCACCCGGTCGTCACGGAGGTTGGAAGGGGTAAGCTCGTGACTTAGTGGAAATGTATCGCTCGGGTATTAACTTGCCGTCGAATGAGAGATACTCAGCAAAGAGATAAACACATGGCGATAGAGTATCACGTATATATAAAGGCAAAAGAAATAAACTAAGTATTCTAGTGTCCACTGATAGTAATAACCCATTAAATACACACATTTAAGGACTCAACTTCGTTATTCTAGGTGATATATCCAGGAGATAGCATGTATCGTACACTCAAGCAAACAAAACACATAAGTTCTCTAATGCGTGGGATTATAACACAATAACGGTATCTGAGAACTCAGAAAACAAGACCATAACGATATCGACATTTAAGGCAGCATTGGCAATCCGCTGATGTCAATGGCATTTAGGAGCCATTACCTGCTGATAACTTATCCGACTTGTTTATATGTCGTTTGCCGCTCGGCGGGCTCACCCGTAACATGACATGTATCATATCATATCCTTTTCCCGGCAAATATTGCTCGCTCGCCCCATAGAACATCATATCATATCCTTTCAGCGAGGCTGCTTGCCGACCACCTATAAATATCACCATGGCGCCCGTCACGCCTGGCTTGACCTCTACATGCGACTCCAGCGTACCACGTCACAACATGGTGTAACCACTCTATATGAACCAAACATGACCAACCCGCAACATCGCATGGCATTCCAACCATGACAACCGTAATCGCATACAGCCCGGCCCAGCATCAGCGTGACGGAAACGACCCAAATAGAACAACAAGCAATCGCGCTGACATTCTCGATATAGCGGCCACTAATATACCCGAGTCAACAATTTCATATAGAGTGACGTACTGCATAATGTATTTGCTGCGACCATCGAGAACAACTCGGCTTGTTTCCCGCAATTCACAGCTACGCTGTGAGATAAGTTCATAGCACAAATACATAATCACATATCAATTTAGCATAACCGCTCGAAGCGTAAATAATATTTATCAAGCAGTGATAAATCCTTTCAGCTAGTACGGCTAGCGCCCAACCGTGTCGATCATGATCTTTTCGCGTTAGGAGTCTAGCAGAACACCAATACAATTACTACTAATTTTGTTATAAATTATCTTTAGCAACTTTTAATACCCGTTAGTCACATAAATTGAAACATTACTAGATAACTTCCAACGATACACTAAACGACAAAGTTCCAACAAATCCTAAATCTTAAACTTTCGGCCACCGCATTGCTTAAAATACTAACACCTTAAACAATTCCCGAAGCAATCCGAATTGTGGCTTTCCCAAACATCTAATCCCCAACCAGCTACTACTCAAAACTATGAAAACTAATTTCATCATAAACTTCAAATCCAACGACTTTTAAAACACAATTTCACCTCTAGCAACTATAATAGAGATCCAAAAACATAATTATATCATTTTTATGCGTTTAAATAGTCCAGGCAAAGTCAGCAAAAGTCGCCCAATTTTTCCAACAACTTTCTACCCAAATCGATTATTATAATGCATCATATAATTTTGGCAAACTGATAATTTCTATACGATATTATCCCAAAGTCAGTCGAGCTAAAATTCTAAAAATTCAACGTCCACTAAAAGCGTCCCAAATTTCACATCCAAACACGTAATTTCAACTCAAGAACAACTAATTTAAAACCGAAGAATCAAATTAAGCAATAAAAATAAAGAAAACCCAAGTCGACAAAAAGTCAACTGGTAAATCGAAATACCTGAAAAAGTTTAAACCTTTTTACCTTGAATCGAAGACAATGGTGGCCAAAACTACCAGAAATTTGAGTCCCAAAGCTTGCGAGATGGAGAAATCGGAGAAAAGAAAATGAGGGGGTGGAAATCGCGTCTGCAGAAGGGGAAAGAGATGAGTGCATTTTGTTTTTTCTTTGGGCTTTGGATTGAATTACATTTGTTAGGTGGGTTGGCCCACTATTTTTAAGTGACAAAAAACCGTTGGTTTTAATTCAATCGATCCTCTCGTTTTAAGCTTTATCTTGACAGTAACTTTCCACGAACATTAGCGTTTATGGATTCATGATAAAGTGGTTTCAAATTTTACGTTAATCAATTTAATAATCACGTTTAATTTATTAGTGCCAGTGAATTCTAGGTTTTACGTTACACCCACCTAATAACAAAATTTGCGTCACCGAGGAAATTCTCAACTCATTGCTCTGGAAAAATAAAATCAAAGCGACCAAAATCAACCCGGCTTAGGCGAAAAGTTGCGGGTAACGGTTCTCATCCTCGCCGGCGTTCCCACAGCGTGGCTTCTACCTTTCGATGATTCTTCCATGGGAACTTTACTAATTTCGTTTCTTTGTTCGCCAGCCCTGCTTTACGATCAGGATGCCGCGGTCATTCCTCATAAGTCAAGTCTACGCCCAAGTCGTCAATTTGAAATTCTAAAATAATAAAATGCTTCTCGAGCAAAACATGGAAAGCATCATGAATCGCTTTCCGATTCTACAGAACAAGGCCAAGCGGTAGGCTCGCTCCCACTTTGTCAAGATTTCAAGCGGCCCAATGTCTTGGGGACTCAGCTTCCCTCTTACTCGAACACCGTTACACCGCTTCCATGGAATATCTTCAAAAATTGATGCGCCCCGCCTCGAGCAGCAAAGCTACTCGGCGTCGATCGGGAGCCATACTTTTTTATTACATCTTGTGCCGTCCTCAAATATTGTTGTATCACTTTTTACTCTCTCTCTATCGAACTTTCCACCAACTTCGAGACTCATAAATCTTTTCTTTCCTGCACAATTTCAGCATGTAGCCAGTCTACGCCTCCGGCCAGCCCACAAAACGGCAGTGCCATCAATCTTGCTTGAAAAATATTGTTACTCATGAAACTCCATTTTCGTGACTCACCATCCCAACTACCAGAGAAACTCAACACACAAGCTCGTAGCATGTCCTCAGCGTTTGAATCGTTACCGGATAATCCGTCCGTCACGAGGATGAAGCATGATGCACAGGTAAGCCTTAGATACTAACGCTCTGGAAACCTCCCCGAAACCTGAAGTGAACCTTCACATTCCTATCGAAACAATACTCTCCGGCACCCGTGTAGTCTGTGGCTTGGTCCACATTACATCTTGGCTTCTTCTCAGGCCCATTCGGTTGATTTAATAGGTGAAAATGGCTGATGCTAGATAGTCAATCCTGATTGCCAAATCCCGTCATTTCTTTTAAAGGTTTTGGGAGCCCAAAACACAAGTCATGGTGATATTCTCCCTCGTCCATTCGGTATGGTGGTAGGGAAGAGCAACCCGAGGATAGTTTATGTGGTCAATCTTACGACACGTTGACAAACTAAACGCCCGGTACAAAATTAGCAATTTAACTTTCTTCGTTCCGACCGCTGATAGTTCTCCTTAAATTTCGGTACATTTTCGTACTTCTTGGATGCATATGTAGGCATTGTAGGCCTCATCCAAGATCTCCGCGAATATATCATTTTAGCATGTTTCGACCAAGTGAGCCGAAGTCAACCCGACTTTTCAATAACTTTTCTACCCACAAATCGATTATTATAATCTCGCATACTATAATTTCGGCCTAGACAATAATTATATACGATATTAATCCCAAAAGTCGAGAATCAGAAACTAAAATTCCAAAAGTCAATGTCTAAGCGTCTCAAATTTCACATCGAAACACGTAATTTCAACTCAAAGAACAACTAATTTAAAAGCCGAAGAATCCAAATTAAGCAATAAAATTGAAAACCCAAAAATTGACAAAATGTCAACTGTGAGAAACTCGAGAAATACACAAAAAGTTTCGGCCTTTTTAATGAATCGAAGACAATGGTGAGCGAAAAATCTCAAAAGAATTTGGGAGTCCCGAAACTGCGAGATGGAGAGAAAATGGAGAAAAAGAAAATCGAAAGGGGGGGTGGAAGTCGGCGTCTACGCGAAGGAAAGATAGTGCATTTTTGTTTTTTCTTTGGGCACGGTTGGCCTATTTGTTAGGTGGGTTGGCTTATTATTTTAAGTGGTGGAAACTTCGTTCGTTTTTAATTGATGATACTCGTTTTAACTTATGCAAATGACTAACTCCTGACGATTCCACGTTTATAAATACGTAACATATAAAGTGGTTTGCGTGTGTTTTGTCATGAGACTATTTTTGACATGTGTATTGAGTGATTATGATTTATATTATGGGATAATTGTGATTATGATTTATATTGTATAGGATAATTATGATTATGATTCATATTATGAGATAATTGAGATTATGATTTTATTATGAGATAATTGTGATTATGATTCGTATTATGAGATAGTTGTGATTATGATCGTATTATGAGGTAGTTGTGATTATGATTCATGTTATGAGATTATTAGTAGTCATTGTAGATTTATACGCGTGTGTTGTATTATTACTTGTCTTTGTGTGTGGGCGTAATGTTGTGTGTGTAATCGTGTGGAGATTGTATTTTGATTGCTTTGTTGTTGTTATTTTTGGAGGCGGTGGTGACCACAGGAGCCGGGAGGTTTGGTGTGAGGCATGCATATTAGTGGGTAGCCCGTGGTCGGGAGGTTTGGTGTGATATGCATATCGAGGGGTGTAGCCTCGATCGGAAGAGGATGGAGGTGGAGGCACCGTCGATTATTTGGAGGTGGATTTCTCGTTTGTTTGTTATTTGTGGAGATTGGATTCTCGTTTGTTTCTTGTTTGTGGGTGGATTCTCGTTGTTTACTATTTGTGGAGGTGGATTCCTCATCTGATTATTTGTGGAGGTGGATTCCTCATTTGATTATCTTGTGTGTTGAGATAGTTTTCCTTAAATGAGTATGCATTATTGATGGTTATAAGCTCACGTGTATAGTATTAGGTGACATCGTATAAAGAGTGATACATGTGATTTGTGGGCAGTTATTCATTGTAGCACAGTTGAAATGTATATACATATGTTATATATATAAGCATGATTATATGTGATTGGGTAAAATGCATGGTATTTGTATTCACTCGGCAATAAGTACGACTCCACTACTCATGGGCGGGCGTCTTATGCCTAGATGCAGGAAGCGTCGTTGAGGTGTTGAGGATCTATTTTGTAAGTGCATGAAGATCATAGGTGAGAAGCGGTGGTGGCATAGAAAGTCTAAATGGAGTCATTCACTTTTGTTGTCGACATATATTTCATAGGCATTATTGTGTCGTATTTCATTGAGAATTACGGTGTACCGAGGTTATTTAATGATCTTATTTCGAGGTGACCTGACTTGGGGTGGGTGGATTTACAGATTTTAAGTATCGAGCCTAGGTTTAGGGGTCTTTTTGATTGTCTTGTGTGGTTATGTGCCTAGGTTATTAGTTGTTAGAGGTAATCGATATTGGGGTTTTCTTCTTGGGGTTTGATTTTCCTTTCTTTTTGGTTATTTAAGTAGGCGTTGGGGATGCCGCGCGTGGAATGCAATTCGGTTGGGTCTTTGCCGGAGAAGTGCGTGAGAGTGCGAGCGGAAGGCTGCCGAGAGGTGCAGTGGTAGAGGTGCAGTCGCGAGAATGTGGATAGCGTTGTAGGCAGTGATGAGCCTAGTGTAGGACGTGATTACGGGGTAAATGTTGGGTGATTGAGGGCCGTAGTACTGTCATTTGGGCAGGAAGTGGAGTTATAGAGTAAGTTATTTGACCGCTTTTACGAGGCGGGACCCGTCGAAAATTTCCGGAGGTGATTCTCTATCCGGGCATTATAGTTAAATTCGAGGAGGCTTGGAGAGTATATTTGGCTATGGGAATTCTTTGGGGAGTTGAGGACCATATTCGCGACTTACAGTTACATGGTGGGCTCGAGATTTGGTGGGATAATGTACACCGATCTTTGATTCTTGGTTACCGGTGTTGTGGGATGGGTTAGGTGGAGATTATTTGAGGGGATCTTTTGTGTAAAGATGCGTATAGCCAAACTCTAGAGAGAATTGATCCGGCAAGCAGAGAAATATAATGACTTCACGAGAAAAAGATTGATGATACGCGATACACTTCGGGAGTGAATCCTGCGAGGGAAGGATCGAGAGGTTCGGGGGGCCCGAGAATGGGCAGGAGATCCGCGCGAGGTTGTCACTTTCGAGAATTATACAACTTTCCATGAACTAGTGAATGATGCGCTACGGTAGAGATGGATTTGGTTGAGTGTCGGTTGGTAGGGAGAAAGAGGAAGATATGGCCCGGCTTCCGGGGATGGGTGGCCGATGAGTTACGGGTTCGGGGGGCGTCCGTCAAGCGCGGCGGGTCTGACGGTCGATTCGGTGCCTTGCTGCTAATTCTCAATTCCTCACTCTTGTTTCTATGCAGGTCTTTAATTAGTTCGGGGGATGCAGGAGAGGTTATCGAGGGGGGGATGCGAGGAATGTGATAGATTGTTTAAGTTGTGAGTAAGCCAAGTGTAGAGGCTGCGGAATGCGGAGGCAGGGGTTGTGGTCTATTATCTATGTCGCCGAGAAGGGCATATTGTTGTTGATTGTCCCAGGCAGTGTTAGTGGGAGTGCTAGCATATTTAATCCGATGCGGCCGAGCAGGAGGAGGCTATCAAAGGAAGTCGTAGGGGCGATTGAGTGGTAGAGGAAGGCTTTGAGGGTGCGATTGGAAATAGTCGGGGAGTAGTAAGGTTCTTTGGGACTAATTCGAGGTGGTCTTTGGAACTGAGTCGTGGGCGGATGACTGCGATTACCCAAGCGGGAAGCTTAGGATTCCCCGGGGTGGTAGCAGTGCGTTAAATTTGCTGTGGGTTGGAAGCAAAAGTCTTGTTTGATTACGGAGCTACTCATTCGCCCCGTATCTCTGAGAAATTTTCCCAGTATTCACAAAACTGAAATTCTTGCTATACCACTTCTAATTCTAACTCCGGGTGAAAGAATGCGTTAAGATTGATGAGGTATAGAAATTGTCCCATAAGTATTGAAAATCAATGTTTGGAGATAGTTACTACCTTTTTGAGATAGACGATTTTGATCTTATTCTAGAATGGATTGGTTGGGGAGGCATCATGCGGTGATAGATTGTCATCTTAAGAAGATTGAAATATCTAGTCTGGTAAATCTAAGACCTTCTAGGTGATAGAAAAATTCTTTCTCTTGTCTCGTTTACGCATTAGTTGCCCTTAAGATGTTGAGAAGTGGATGTGTTGGTTATGCTTTGCCCGTGTTGTGGAAACCTGAGTAAGAAAAAGATCGTCTGAGGGAGGTGCGTATGGTGATTGAGAGAGAGTATGTTGATGTGTTTCTGAGGAGTTGCCGGGACTTCCTCTGTCGCGAGGTGGAGTTTTCCGTAATTGCTTCACAGTACTACTTTGATTTCTGCTATTTGCACTTCTGAATGGCTCCTATGAGCTAAAGGAGTTGAAAACGCAATTGCAGGAATTGTTGGATAAGGGATTCATTCGACCAAGTAGTTCACCTTGGGGTGCTCCGGTGTTATTTGTTAAGAAGAAGGATGGATCTCTGAGGTTGTGTATCGATTATAGGCAGCTGAACAAAGTAACAATTAAGAATCGATATCAAGATTTGCTAGGATTGATGATATATTTGATCAGTGAAGGATGCCCGTGCTTGTTTGAATTGACTTGAGTGGGGCTACCGTCAGTTGAGGATTAAGGATGGTGTATCGAAGTCGGCATTTAGAACAAGATATGGGCCTTCTGAGTTTTTGGTGATGCGTTTGGTTGGCGAATGCCCTGCGGCGTTTATGGACCTTATGAATCACGGTGTTCGCTCTTACTTGGATAAATTTGCTGGTGGTGTTCATTGAAGACATTTTGATATACTACGGTAGTGAGGAGAGCATAAGAGAACACTTGAGAATTGTCTTTGGATGCTGAGGAAAAATGAATTGTATGCTAAATTTTCTAAGTGTGTAGTGCAGTTCGGAAAAGTGCGGTTTTAAGGTCATGTGATTTCAGAGAGGGTATAAGTGTTGATCCTCAAAAAGTTGAAGTTGTGATGAATTGGGAGCCAGCGAGTGTTCTTGAAATCTGAGACACTACGGTCTAGCGGGGATACTGCTCGGAGATTTATATAGGACTTTTCAATTATTGCAACACCCATGACCAGGTTGACCAAAAAGGAGTTCCATTTGTTTGGAGTGAGGATTGTGAGCGGTGCTTGATCGAGTTGAAAGAAATTGACTACGGCGCCCGGTGTTGACTTCTTTCCGTCGAGGGCAGGGATGGCTTTGTCGTGTATGGTGATCTTCGCGCCGAGGTTGGGATGTGCTAATGCAACATGTGGTAAGGTAGTGGTTTATGCATCGCGATAGGCGAAATCATGAGAAAAATTACCCGGCCTTACGATTTGGAAGTAAACTGAAGTGTGTTCGCGCTTAAGATTTGGGCGTTATTTGTATGGTGTGACTTGCCAAATTTTAATCACAAAAGTTTGAAAATACCTCCCGGCAGATTTGAATCTGAGGCAGCGAAGATGGATGGAGTTTATTAGTGATTATGATGTTTCCATTGAGTATCATCCTGGAAAGGCGAATGTGGTGGCTGATGCATTGAGTCGTAAGGGAAAAGTTAAGGAGCCATTGAATGAAATGAAGCAACTTGGTGTTAATTTTGGAGTGGGAGTTGATGGCGGTTTGTTGGCGCAAATAAGAGTTCGACCGGTTCTTCTTGATCGAATACTCGAGGGGCAACAAAAGATGAGGTGTGCAAAAGATAGTTGGGGAAGTGGCGAGGCCGGTCGGACTTTGTGGTGAAAGATGATGGAGCCACCTGATGCATGGTAGATTATTAAGTGCACTTACTCTCAAGAGTTGAAAAAAGGAGATTTTGGAGCCCAGCTCCTTATTCTCCATATAGTATGCATCACAGTGGTACAAAGATGTATAGAGACTTAAGAAGCAGTGTATTGGTGGCCCAACATGAAGAGGGAAATTGCTGAATTTGTATCAAAATGTCTGACTTGTCAACAGGTGAAGATAGAACACCGACATCCAGCGGGGCTATTGCAACCCCTTCCTATTCCAGAGTGGACTTGGGAGCATATTACGATGGATTTTGTTTTCGGACTCCCGAGGACATTGAGAAAGAATGATGGTATTTGGGTGATAGTGGACAGACTGTCGAAATCAGCTCATTTCTTACCAATTAAATCGACTCACGGTCCTGAGCAGTTGGCGAGGTTGTATGTGGATCAAATTGTGCGATTGCATGGAGTGCCGGTATCCATTGTATCAGATCGAGATGCTAGATTCACCTCCAGATTTTGGAGCCGAGGATTTGAGCGATGGGGGCCGAGGTCGATTTAGTCTGTCATTCATCCGCAGTCGAGATAGGCGATCGAGGAAGAACAATTCAAGCACGTTGGAGGATATGTTGCGGGCTTGTGTGTTGAACTTTTCCGAAAGTGGAATGATGAATTGTCAAAATGGAGTTTGCGTATAATAATAGGCTTGCTTGATGTTGGGATGGCGCACGTTTGAGGCATTATGCGGCGAGAAATGCTAGGACTAGTTTGTTGGAATGAAGTAGGAGATAGAAATTAATGCAGTTCGAGTTGGTGGAAAGGTCGGTGGAGAGAATAAAATTGATACTTGACACACGAAAGTGGCTATGAATAAACCAAAACATGTATGCGGATCGTCATTTGTGTCGATTTAACCTTTCAAATTGGTGATAAAAGTATTCTTGAGAATATTCCGTGGAAAGGTGTATTGAGATTCGAGGAAGAAGAGAGGAAGTTGAGTCACGGAATATATCGGTCCATTATAAGATTTTGGCGAGTTGGTCGGTGGCCTATCGTTTAGCGTTGCCTCGAGGGTGGACAAAATTCATAACGTCTTTCCGTGTCCATGTTTGAGAAGTATATCCCAGACGAATCCATTATCGTAGAGTCACAACCCAGTAGACTTAGGGGAGGACCTTGCGTATGAAGAGAAACCCGGTGAAAATTCTTGATCATAAGAAAAAAGTGTTCTTGAGAAATAAAGTTGTGGGCACTTTGAGTGAAGGTGTTGTGGGGAATCGTGAGTGAAGGAAGGCTGTGGGAGCAGGCGAGGGGTGTGCAGAAGTCAATATCACATCTTTTAGAAATAGAGAAGGTTGAATTCTTAAACTTTGTGCTATAATATGTGTAATGTAAATTCTTGTAATGATAAGTGAGTTGGGAGCAGGCGAGTGGGTGTTTAGTAAATTTCGAGGCCGAAATTTTTTATTGGAATGGGAGGCTGATAGCAGATTCCGTATAAGCAATTGTTTTTTATGATTTTAGTTGCCGGTTGAGTGTTTTGCGGTTAAAGTTAAAATTGTAAATCGAATAATGATAATATGGGTTGGACGTTAATATATTTTGAGGATAGAAATTTTAATTTGGCATGTGTTCGAATTATGTGTTGAGCCAGAAAGAAGTGAGGGAAGTGCGAACCAAAAGCGAGACCTAGCCTCCATAAAAGTTTCCACCTCACACCCTTGAAGTCTCATACTTATCACCAATTTAAATCAAAGCGCCAAAAAATGCATCTTCTTCCCTCGTAAGAGGCGAACTACCCTCCCATTTTCCTTGGAATTTTTTTTCGTTTCTTGGCAAATCTTGTGGAATCTAGCTTCGTAATCTCGTTTTTCCAATCTCTCGTTCATCAAAGAAGGTGTGGGTTTTAATCTTGAATCTCCTCGTTTTGAGGTATAGTTGGTATTAGATGGTTTGACTTTTATGTTGACTTTTAGATCTTGACTTTATTATGTGATAGAAATGCTATCTAAGTGTAGTTTATGGGATTTAAGGTGACTTTGAGTGATTATTGGGGTTAGAAAGTGGTGTATGTTGAGGTTTGACTTTGTTGACTTTTGTTGACTTTTCTTAAATTAACTTTAAATTGTAGTAGGAGATTAGAGGACTTTAATATAGTTATTTTGGGAATAGAATTATTGGTTTGGATATGGATAGGTAGAGATTGGGTTGAGAAAGTTTGGGGAAAGTTCGTATAGTATTTAGTGTTTGAATTGGAGGTTGTATTTAATGGTTTAATTAGTTGGCAATTGATTGTTGGATTGATTAGAATGTGATTAAAGTGTTATTGTTGGGGTAATAAGGTGATGACCGAATATTGAGATTTTATGAAGTTGGCAATTAGAATGTAGTTACGTTGGAATTTTAGAAGTGTATACTAATCTTGGGGATAGGATGATTGCTAAGAGTAGTAAATTTGAATTGTGAGACGTGGTATAATACTCGGGGTTTATATATAGATGTTAAGAGAGGTTATCCTACGGAATGTGTTATAATGTATAATTTCTTTGAATAGGAGTTGAGCCTGGACCTAGCACGAGGACTACCTAGAGCTATCATTACTGTTTTTGGGCTCGAGGTGAGTCTGAAATCTACGATGGAACCGCCGTATATATATTATGTTCTATATTTTGCATGTGTTTTGTCATGGGACTATTTTGACATGTGTATTGAGTGATTATGATTTATATTATGAGATAATTGTGATTATGATTTATATTATGAGATAATTGTGATTATGATTCATATTATGAGATAATTGAGATTATGATTTATATTATGAGATAATTGTGATTATGATTCATATTATGAGATAGTTGTGATTATGATCCATGTTATGAGGTAGTTGTGATTATGATTCATGTTATGAGATTGTGGTGGTCATTGTGGTTATACGCGTGTCTTTGTGTGTACTTGTGATCTTGCGTATGGGCGTGTCTTTGTGTGTGTAATACATTGTGCGGGTGTATTTTGGTGCTTTGTTGTTATTTGCGGGCGGTGGTGACCCCCAGGCAGGAGGTTTGGTGTGGTATGCATATTGAGTGGGTAGCCAGGTAGTTCGGGAGGTTTGGTGTGACCTATGCATATCGAGGGGTGTAGCTCGGTCGGGAGGATGGAAGGTGGGCCTCGTCACGATTATTTGGAGGTGGATTCCTCATTTGTTTGTTATTTGTGGGGAATTTAGTTCCTCGTATGTTTATTGTTGTTTGTGGAGGTGGATTCCTCGTTTTAACACACTATTTGTGGAGGTGGATTCACAAATGCAACTATTTGTGGAGGTGGATTCGTTTGATTATCTTGTCACATTTGAGATAGTTTTCCTTAAATAGTATGCATTATTGATGGTTATAAGCTCGCGTGTATAGTAGGTGACATCGTATAAGAGTATTACATGTGATTTGTGGGCCGGTTATTAGGTATGTAGCTGGTTAATGTATCTCATATATTTATATATATAAGCATGATTATATGTGATTGGGTAAAATCACGGCCAGAGTATTTTGTATTCACTCGACAATAGGCTCACTTTCTCATGGGCGGGCGTGCATGCCTAGGTGCAAGGCGTCGTTGAGGTAGGCGAGATACGTTGGGTGAGGCGGTGAGTAATAGGGAAGTCTCGTGATCGTTCCCCACTTTTGTTGTAGAGCTTGTATATTTCAGACACGTGTGTGAAGTATTTCATTGAGAATTACATCTTTCCACATGTTGTATTTTGGATTTTTTGTATATTCTTGGGTTTGTATGTTTTAGATGGATTTGTGATACACATTTGTGTGTGTTGTTTTGTTGGATGTGTTGTTGGAGCATACGATGGAGCAGAGAGTTTGTTTGTTAAGATTCGGCGGGTCATATTGTTATTGTATCCGTCGATTGGTGACTACGGTATCTGAGTTGTTAATGATCTTAACACGGTGACTTGACTTAGGGTGGGTCGTTACAAATTAAACTCTATTTTCCTCAAATTTCGGCTCGATATCGGTTTATTTGGTTAACCGATAAATATTTAAGGATAAATTTTCGGCGTGAAATTTTCGATTAAATCCAATGTATTTTATTTGAGCTTCATTACCGAACAGCTCGTGTGGTGAAGATGTTCGGTGTCTCAATTTTTAGAACACGGGCCTTACTTGTCAACAAGAACCGAGCAGCGGGCTTTTAGAACTGAGGTCTACTAGACTTTGTCTGACTGGCATGAGATGAGACAAAAAAAATCAAAAAGTCATCATCTTTTCCCCTATAAATTGCCTTGACTCCCAGATGATGCAGGTATTTTTTTTTAACTTTCTTTCTTCTTCTTTTCTTGCATATCTTGATACATTTTGATGTTTTTATATGATTACGTAATCATACTAACATCTATTCATGTGTCTCTGCGAGATTAAAGTTGAGGATTTCCATCAAAGTTTACAAATTTTTGAAGAATTTGGAGTTTCATCATTAAAGTTAGTAACTTTATACTTTCCTCATACTTTTATTGCTTGATTGTGTGTCTTGATGGTGTTGTGCATGTTTCTTGATCATCTTGCTTGTAATTCAAAACTTTGTATATTTTGATGATTATGTGAATTTTTGACTTTTTTATTGTGCTTGTGATCACAATTGCTTTCATGTACTAGTTTGATGATAAATCTGATCTTTAACTTTGCTGTATTCTAAAAATATAGAAACAGTTTTCGCCAAAATCGGGGTTTGGGATTCGTCAAAAGCGCACTATTTTCCTTTGCCAAGGTCCATAACTTTTGCATCGTTTATCGGTTTTGTGATTTATTTATATGTCTGCGAATCTTGTTACGAGGCGGTCATTTGAATAGGTAGAAGATCTTCCAGTTCGTTTTGGAAGTCTAGATATGAGCCCTTGAAGTTTCAAGCTTTTGAGGTTGAACTCGTCTTCTTTACTGACTTTAGGGGTGTTTCTCCCTAGCTGGGGACTCCGCTTGGGGTGATTCAAATTTTTTCAGGTGCTCCTGCGAGTCTAGTTTACGGTCATGTTTAATAGAATTTTACACGGGCCGGTTTAGGTTTTACGTTTTTATTCGGGGAGCATTAAATGCAATTTTTTGCCCGTTGTTTGCTTTTTGCTTCTTTTGATTTGTACACTTTCGTGTGCCTCTTGCATTCATGTAGCGTAGAGTTGGAACTTGGACTTTAGAAACTCATTTGGTCCATTCCACTTCCCATAGCCTTTCCTATTTCAACTTTTAACTTTTGCTTTTTTTCTTTGTTTGTGAGTCGAGCTTGTGACTTGAGATGTTGAGCACGTGCTTTTAACATTCTCCTTGTCGATATGCTGCCTACTTTTGGTCATAGCTCTTGTAGGTAGGTAGTATATATATCCCTATACCCCGATACCTTTGGTCTGAGCAACCATGGGTTTTAGTGGTAGTAGTGAGTGCGAACGTTCTGCTAGCTTTCTTTTTGACCAGCTTGCTCTTGGGGGTATTGCTTTATTTCGGTTTTAGTCCTTTATGCCAGTGGCTCCTTTGCTTGAGGACATTAGTAAGCAAGGGAAGCGTTCCTCTTTGGCTTTCCAACCTTCTTCTTTGGTATTTTCTTTGACTCTTAGCCTTTTTTTTATTTGATTTGATAGTGTGAGTAACTCGTGAGTTGGAGATGATAGATTATCGGCTCGTTACTTCTCTTTATTGATGTTGGTGCTTCCTCATGAAAGAGGGGATAGGCGCCCTTTTGGGTAGCGTAGTCATAGGGGTTAGATACTTATCTTTCTTTGAAGTGTAGGGTGTATCACGTTCATTTACTCCTTATAGACACGATTTATCTTGATTTACTTGAGTTTTGTGCTTTGCACAAAGTGCTTTCATCGTCCTTTTTAATTACATTGTTGTTTTTGTTTTCTTTGTCCTACCGGCTATGGTTGCAGCCGAGACTATCAGTGCGGTTCTCCAGCTTTCGTATGGTGGGTCCGGAGGAAGATAAAGTCCGCAATTCTTGTAGCTTATACTTAACATAGGGTCATCTTTGCTCCCATGGCCTTGATTTCTACATCGAAAGTCGGAGAGAGAGTGCCGTAGTTGGTCTTATACATTCGGGGAGAAGGTCATTTATCTTGAGGACGGATGTAGATTCTTAGACCCTCCTCGCCCAGGCTTCCGATTCTGGGTGGCATGTGTCGATGGATGGATCAAATGGAAGGGCCACTTTAAAGATTTGTGGCAATTTGATGCGTTCCGGTTGCGGGAATGAGTGGAAAACGATGCTGCGTTTGTGATAGTATCCTTGATAGTGCGCATTTATCTAATGCGATTGAAAGCTTCTCTTTGTGTTTTATATTTGCTCGGTCTTTCTGAAGGCCCTTTGCTAGAATTGGTGCCGTCGGCCCGACACTCTCATCGTTCCTAGGGTGAATTATCTATATCTTTATGGGATTTCTTGGAGCTGAAGTGCTCTATGGCCCGGCCCGTTTATTTGATAAGTTGTCCCTCTGGCAGTGTTTGTGCGTCTTTTGGATAGTGACCAAAATTCCTCGCTTCAAATTAATAGGTTTTTTGCTTTTGGGTTATCGCCAGTTTGCTTCTCGTTCTCCGGATGGAGCAGTGTACGTCTCGACATGGATTGAACTTTTGGAATTATTCTCTCATTTCGTGGGTCGTGACGACCGACCCGGTTCTGCGGCCCCTGGATCTGTTTGTTGTCGTGGACCAACCATTCTTCATCGCCGTGCTTGGGATTCCCATGATAGATATCCATTTGAAGTTTTGGAAATCGACGTTGATTTGGAAGAGGGGAGATTGATGTGCGACCTTCTATCTTCTTCAGTTGTATGCGTTTGTCTTCATTGTTAAGCCCTTAGGTTTAGTCGTGCGTGTATTCAAGATGGCTAGCGTTATGGCGAAAAGTCGAGGTTAGTTGGCTCCTCCGATCCTTTGCTTGTATCTATAGAGATTTATCGGAATCCTTCGGCTTCCCGAGCATGCTTCCGTGCTCACTATCTTTTTTGTTGGATGGGGGGCTTGCCCCACGTACTGCGAACACGACTCTTAATAGGCGAGGCGGTCATTTGATGATGCGGTATCACTTGACAAGGTAGAGGTAAGTTGCCTCCTCGGCGGCAACACGCGATTACTTATTTCATACTCGGTGACTGGAAGGATTTTCATACGATCAGCCAGGACGCCGCCTTTATTCATGAAAGTGGCTTGTCTGATGTCGTCGTGCGCTTCTTTGTTAGTGTTAAGATAAAATTGAGTATGCCGTAGATTGGTTCGAGAATTCGCAGTAGAACCCTCTGACCCCTACCGTTTCTCGAGGCGGTTAGGCTACGCCACCGATTGCGGTGCTACTAAGCGATTACCGAGAGATGGCAAATTTGTCCGTAGGCCTCAAATTTTAGCGTTTGTGCGCTTTATACAGAAACAGCGCCAACGATCGCGTTCCACGGTGATACCCACTTTTGAATAGCCACGACCACGTTAGTTTATAAATCGTGGCTCAGCCAGGTTCTTTTTATCGTGTTCCTCTTTGTCGCCCTAAGAAGCATAGTAAAGGGAAGAATGCTTTCTTGGGCATGCGTCCTTCTCGCTGGTTTCGAGTCGTCGAGTTCTGCCAAGAGGAAACGTTCTCTAGATAATTTTGCAAAGGATAGAGACCCAAAGCATGCTAGAGGTGCTTGGAAGGAGGAATCTTCATCTGCGTGGCTCAGTGGTCAGCAGCCACCCATTCCGGAGAGAGTTTTGATCCACACACGCTGGTGATTCCCGACAACGTTGAGAAGGAACATGTATTTTTGTTTTGTCTTTTGTGTTGTCTTCTTTTATTCTTTTAGTTGGTTCACTCCTTTTTCCTTGAATTCAACAAGTGGTGGAAGTCTCTTCGTCTGCTAGTGAATTTGGAAGCGTCTGAGGAAGCTTGTTGACACCGGGGAATCTCTGATCTTTGAGTCAAATCTCCTCGCCGCTCCCTTGTTCTTTCTTTAGCTCAAGAGGCGGATAATATTCTCCCGTCTTTGGAGAACTGCTTTCTCTTTAGTCTCGGATATGTCTTAGGAATTTGGAGGCTAAATCACTGATATGGTGTTGAAGGAAGAGAAGCGGAGATGTCATGAGCACTTTCAGTTCTTGCGATTGGGGTTGGAGGTCGTTCACGATGCTTCGCTGGCAAATTCTGAAGACTTCTTTAGGATGGGGTTGTCCTTCAGCAGTAGCTTGCGAGTGGTATTTCAAAGATTTTCTGTGAATTATCCATACGATGATGTCTTCGAAGATCGCTTGAAGTGTCATTGCGAGAAGTTCAAGGTAGAAGAGGCTGGATAAGGAAGCGGCATTCTGGCTGGAGGCGCGTACCGAGATTTGCGGGTTGGTACAGGGAGTGGAGGTCCGTTGTTACTCGGCGATCTTTGACGATAGATACCTCGATGATTCGTACCTTGGAAGAAGATTTACCTTGAAGGCTAAACATATGGGATCTTTGTCCACAGAGTTAGAAGCTGCTAGACTAAACTCGTGGGACTATTGTAGTAAGCAACACTTTTTAGATCCTTGCTTGTCTTTTAACATATTTGATGTCTTTGGATCTTTGCTCCGTTATGGTCTATTCAGCTTAATGCATTTCTTACGATTGTTGTTTATTTGCTTTTACTTTCATTGTTTTGTTACATTGCCTTTGATTTAATCCGACCACTTGTAGAGACGACATGAATGTTGTTTGCAAGTTATGGGCTGCTTATAAATACGAAATTTCGTGCTTGTGGATCATTATAGGGGATCGAGCCAAGCGTGGATTCGAGGAGGGTTTGATATTTTAACCTCATATCCCAGGAGGGTTGGGCGGGTTTATCCTCATTACTCGGGGAGGTTGTGGGCGGTTTACCCTCGTACTCGAGAATTTGGGTAGTTTATCACCGTGCTTAGGCTTGATTAGGCGGTTATCGTCGTGCTCGGGGAGTGGTGGCTTGATTTATCCTCGGATACGATAGCTTCTTGTTTTGCTTGAAGCCTCGGCAGATTGATGGCTCATGAATATGGGTTTATTTGCTCGGCTACGTCTTGCCACTTTGATACGATAGGCTTCTTGTTTTTCTTGAAGCCTCAACCCGTTGACGGCTTTCATGAATATGGGGCACTGGTGACTTATATACTTAGGCATTAAACTTCGAGGCAGGCACTCGTTAAAGTAACATACGCTTTCGTGGGCGTATTTAATATGCGGGATGGTTCAGTACCACTTGAAGAACTTGTCCAAGATGCTATTTGGTTTGGTCCCGGTAGAATAGTCCGTAGGGTTTGTTTGTAGATGTAGCGTTGGATCCACTGGTTCCCAGTGCTTACATAGAGAACAATTGCGTCACGAGACTACGTGTCCCGGGTTCGTCGTCAAAGCGCTCCTATTCTTAGATCCTTTTTCAACGTATGCATGGGAAGGTAGACATGAATTTGAGTGCTTACGTGCACTTCGAGGATGAGGACTTATTTTCTTGTTAATTTAGGAAGGTAGTTAAATGCAGTATGCCTAACTCTTGCTCTTGAAGCTTCAACCCCACAGGGTGTTGTTGATCTTGATACTCAGGCACTTCTCCTTGAGACGGACAATCATTCAACAACATCTGCTCGTGGATGTATTTGTACAAGGGTCGTCGGTTTTCATAAGGAATTAAATCGAGGATGCCGCTTGGGTAGGTAATACATGAGTATTCCCATATAGTCAACTTCATTGCGATATCGTTGGGTCTCGAGTTCCTCTACTTCCTCTAATGAGTATCCATGCTTGGGTTGGCATCTTTTGAATTTGTGCTCCATGTGTTTTCTATGTCTTTTCTTATTGATATCGCGGGAGGTTGTACGTGAATCTATCTTCGTTCTTTCCCCGAGTGTTTCGCTTTAGAAGGTGCCCTCGTTTGACGTGTCCTCATCTTGTTCCTCTATGTTGAAGCATGAGGCAAAGCTCTCTTCTTATTACAGTGCTTCCTCCTTGAGCTCACGAGTTTGTTTTCCCAATCTATAGAAGATAGACTTCCTTGAATCGCGTTGCCCCTGACGCTTGTGAATATCGATTTCCTCTTAATTTTTCTTCTTAGGGGTTGAGATTGCCCTGACACAGAATCACGTACTCCATTTCTCATGTATTTGATTTGTGGGGCCCTTTCTTCAACCTACGCTATGTGATTCGTCTGCCCTCTTGATTAGGACACGGCGGTGGTTTTGGTGTATATCGACCCGTGGTTAAGTTAACCGACATACCGTCCTTTATGTTTTATCATCTTAAGATTGTTATTCAGCCATGTGCTTTATTCTCCGTAACGCCGGTGTTGGTATCGTAGCTTTGTCTTTGATATGATCTCACCACGCCTTCATTAGGAGAATTAAGTAAGCTTTTGGACTCATGGTTCCATGCTTTCTGTTGGGAGTCCTTAACTTTGGTGTCCTGGAAACCTTTAAGGGGAATTGTGCCACCTTTCGAGGTAGTGAGGGTAAGGTTAAGCCCTCGAGTGCTTGAGTCAAGTCTTCCTCCGCTTCTTGTAATGCCGAATTAGCGTTTGGTGAGAGTTGTCTGGGCGCCTTTGACCATAGCCGTGTTGGGGTTTCTATTTCGCCTTAGCATGGTCTTGGCGTCGACCAAAGTGGGATTCTTCGATTGCGAATGGATTCTCATCCGCCCTGCTGTTTTCTCCATCTTAGGGCATTGGTGAAGTGTAGATGGGACATCATTATTCATGATGGATCCATGGTCTTCCTAGGAGGATGATATATGTGGCCCCAGGTCTATCCTTTGATGGCTTAATGGGGTAGTTTCAATTTCCTGTCGCTTTAGTAGACTTACTTTTCCCAAGAGTTCGTTCCACTTGGTTAAAGCCTTGAATTATAATCTTGGGAGATGTTATGAAGTCTTACGTTGAGATGCTGGCACTCTCGATGTCGGAGTGGAAGGATGTTCACGGTGATCCTCCGTCTACGACATTCTTTATCCAGAGCGTTAAGTTGGCTTAGCGACACCGCATCTGATGGTTTTATTATGAGTACCCGAGCTTCTTGTGGAAGGTCTTAAATCCAATGAATATGGCCGGCGAAAGTGCGGAGACTTGTCGAGCGAGGCGGCGTCACCTCGGTCTTACGCGATGGTAGTCTTAAATCGACTTGACACATTACATGGCATTAACTTAGGTGGTCTCGTCGTCTGAGTCTTTCGGGGAGTCTTTGACACTTAGTGGTGAAATAACCCGTTACGTTAAAAAAAAAAAATTGGTCGGTGGTGGGACTCGGAGATAGTATAAATAATTATGAAATAAGATTGATGTACCGAGACTAGTATTATATGAGTAGTAGTTTATGTCATGGGAAATTTTACATTTGAAATCGGTTTAAATTTGAGATTTAAATGCAGGCTGGAGAAATTAGCAGCCGAGCGGGACTCGAGCTATTTAAATATCTTCTCATCATATCGACACATCATCTCACAAAGACAATCTCATCTTCTTCTCCTTGGTCTTGGCCGAGAATCCCCTTCACTCCACTTGAAATTTTCTTCCGTTTTACTATAGCCGATTGTTCTTCCAGCTCAAAAGATCGTTGGTTGAATATCTTTCCCACAATCATCTTCATCAATTAAGGAAAAACGTTCAAATCTTTGGGATATTTCAAGCAGGTTTTGACATAGTTCACTTTAGTTGACTTTGCTAAATCAATCCCAAATTGTAATAATAAATTCTTGAACCTCTAAATTGGTTGTTTTAGAGTTAAAGTTGGGAAACTTTTTGAATATTTGTTAGTTATGGTAGTTTGACTTTGTTGAGCTTTTTTGAAGAAAAATGTAAATTTGTAATAGTGTGTTGTTGGAAATTAGCATATAGTTGTTTGGAGTTAAGTTAGTTGTTAAATTTAAGTTTGGGTTTTATATTATTGGGAGATTATGTTGGAACTAAATTATGTATTAGTGTAGTATTTGGGTTTTGGATTAAAGATTGTTATATATGGATAAATTAGTTTGGGAAAATGATTGTTGGATTGATTAGAAATTGTTTAAAGTGATATTGTTGGGATAGAGGTGATGGCCGAAATTGATTATGTTGGGGTGGGTGGAATTTTGTCGTTATTTTAGTCGTTTAAACGCGTGTAGTAATATTTTCACCTAGAGTTGTTAAGTTGATAACTAAAATTTTGATAAAGTGGAATCTTAAAACTAAGGTGGGATTTAGATTGTTATAAGTAGTAATTGTATTGTTAGGATATTTGTGATTAGCGTGGGCGTGGAAAGCGGCACTTGGGTTGATGCAGCGGGAGGCGGTTTATATTAGCCGAGGTGAGTGTTGCTCACGGGTGTAGATTAATTTGCTTTCTCGTGAATGTGTTGAATTTCTTGATGATTGTAGTATGTTTATACATATATGTTGTATTGATTATCACGTGCATGATTAGTTGGTTGAGTAGTTAACATTAGTCTTGTATGTGGGACTTATGAGCCTTTGGAGTTAAGTGAGTCGAGGATTCTGATGAGTTATTTTCGGGCGTATGTTGATCATTTTGGGGTTTAGGATGTTGTTGATCGGATTGACATTAGATGAGTTGTTGATGGGTTGTTGACATATGTTGAGTTGTCTTTAGGCCGGGTTAGCATTATACTTCGATTATCGTGCTTGGCGTGCTCTTCGGTATAAGTGCGTTTTTGTTGGTATTTTATTCGGTATAAGCTAGCGTTTTTGTTGGCATTATACTTGATTATGATCTTTGGCGTTATCTTGGGGTATAAGTGCGTTATATTTCTTTATGTATTGAGCATCGTTGCTCCACTGTAGAGGTTATTTCAGGCGCCTTAGTTGTAGAAATCCGGGTTCGTATTGAAATTTGAATGGTGATTGATCGGTCAGTTGACTTGATTTAGGCGTGATTGATTGGTAATGATTTGATTGAGTTGAGTTGATTGAGTTGTTGAGTTGATTGAGTTATTTAGTTGTGGAATTGAGTGGTACTAGTGTTGTTGGTGGAGTTGTGGTCTTATTTGGGCCTTGTTGCCACTTTTTGTTTGAGATGCATGATTATGACTGTATGTTCTTTACTAGACTATGCATGTTTAGTTGATGGGTCTATTAATTCATGATAATTGAAATGCCGGTATGAATATACTTTTATGATGCCAGTATGATTATGAACTAGCTGATGACATTTCCACCTTATTATAAGGCTTAAATGGGTGTAGTATATTGGAGATCCCCCATCATGTCATCTGAATTAACTATCCTTATGTTCTGTATTGCAGAAAGTGTGTTGATTTTCACTTTTTTGAGATAAGTACTCACTAAGGCACCAAACTTCGCCTGATACAGGCGGCATTTTTATTTGTCTTAGGGTTCACAGGTTGTGCATCAGCATTTCTGAGTCGTTCGTGTGATCGAAATTTGAGTGCGTGGGTGAGGCGGGTGGTACGTAGATCCTCACAGTCTTCTTCCTATTGTTTTGGTTGTAGTTCTGATGTATATTTCTATTTTTTGAATTCCCGGTTTGTATGTTGTTGCCATTTTATACTTTGTCAGGTTGTTGTGTATATATGGTGATGTTGTGTGGTTAGGAAATATCACGATGGATTATTTCTTAAAAACTGTTCTTTTCAGATATTTTATTGTTATTGAAAAACTATTCGGAAACAGGTGTCTTTTTAAATAGAATTAGTCGTGTCCCCATCGATTGGTATTGCGGTGTCGAGTTTGAATGATTAACCTCGGGCGACAGGCAGGGAAGTAGATTACAATTTGAGTATCAGGCGTAGGTTTCAAATTATTTGTTTATGCAGTAGTTACATGTCTTTTGTTGTGTGTTTTTCTTTTGAGTTGTGTTGGTTGAGTCTTTTAGTGGAGGTCGGAGTCCTTGCTTCGTTTTTAAATTAGGCATTGAGGATGCCACCGAGTAGGCCGCTCGTAGGGTGACCCGTGTCACGAGGTGCAGGTAGACCGAGGTCTTTGAAGGCAGATTTAGTAGACACGGAGGTAGAGTTAGGGGGCGAGAGCGAGCCCGGTGTGGGCAAACGGTTCGGTGTACATCCCCGATTCCCAGATTGATCTTTTGTTGTTGGGGATGAGATACATTTGGAGAGGACTGAGTGCGTACACGGATAGCGGCCAGGAGGTTGAAGTTCGAGTAAGCTATTGACCATTTTAGAAGAGATCCCGAAGTTGTTTGGAGTAGATTACTCCGATTGAAGCGTCGAGTTTATTAGAGATTTGGAACCGTATTCGAGCCGATGGGCATTGAGGGTGGTGAGGGGTCAAGTTCGCCACCCTCTAGGACTTCATGAGAGTGCTCGCGATTGGTCAAGTGTCTACGTATGTTGCTTAGAGGGGAGGACCGGTGTCTTGGGGGCGACTTTGTAGCCTTTATTCGAGGAAGGTATTGTATGAGTACCCGTATGGATGATTTAGAGAGAATCGATTTTGATGACTCGGGTGATCAATCGTGGAGAATGCGAGGCGATTTAGTGAGTTATGTCATTCTTCCGGTATCTCGCCCGACCCGAAGAGCGAGGAAGGATTAAGCAGTTCGTGATGGAGTTGACATGGGCGTCTGTAGCGTATATCATTGATGACTTTCACGAGTTTTCACGCGAGGTTGAGGAATGCGCATTGAAGGTCGAGATGGAGTTAGGCTGAGCAAGCAGTGGGGTGAAAAGGGGCGGCAATCGATTGAATGTAGTGGGCCTTGGTTGGAGATCTCAGAGGAGGATGGTCAGCTGAGACTCGTCGAGATAGAGAATGCGTTTGATGCTGTTATTCGCGAGTTATTCCGCTGACTCCTTAGCAGCGTTTGCTGCTTTCGATCTCTTTGGTTAAGGAGGTATCACTGAAGTTTCGGCCAGCAGAATGTTTCGTTGCGGTACATGCGGGTCATAGGAGGCGAGGAGTGTCGGGTGAGAGAGATGATACATTTCCGTTGTCAGCAGCACAGACATCTTGCGAGAGCTTGTCTACCGATCCATTAAGTGGGTAGTACTAGTACTTAACTTCACCGATACCGTTCGCGAGAGGCGTCGAGGGTAGCGGTGGACTGCTGGGCCGTGGAAGTGCGAATTCGCGGAGTTGGAAGCTCTCGGGGAGAAGCGTAGCGGTATAATCATAGTGGTACCGGCGAGCGGTCGTCGCGATCCTTCGGCGAGAGAAGCGAGGATGCTCTAAAGTCGTGACAGGTACCTTGTTCTTATGTGATTCTAAGACTAGGGCACTTTTTAATTCTGGAGCTACTCATGCATTTATTTCACAGAATTTTGTTGATGGTTTACCTCTATGTCAAGAGTCTTTACTTGTTCCGATTATTATTATGACACTAGTAGGGAGGTCGTTTGAGGTTAGATATGTCTATAGGGATTGTTCCTTAGAGTGAATAATCATTTGCTAGTTATTGGACCTATACGTTTGAGTTAATCATTTTGATCTTTATCTTGAGTATGGATTGTTTGGGAGGTATCACGCCCGAGATTAGCTGCTCTGAGAATGGAGAAAGTAGAAATTAGATATAAATTGGTGATAATAGTTGGAATATCAAATGCTTAATTGATGATGAGTTAGAGTTAACGGATATAAGTGAGGTGTTTAAATATTTTAAATGTTATTTTATGATGCTGCAAATGGAGTTCTTGTAGATTATAAGATTTGAAATACCGGCTCGCTCGGAGGAAGTTGGACTAACAATAAGGAAAACTAGTGGAATTAGTAGTAGAATATCAATGAATCTTGGGATCTCATTAATAAGAGAAGTATGGTGGTTGATGTGGCAGGTCATAATTGGAAAATAGTTGTTTAAAGGATATCATGATGGAAACTAATGATGGTGATGTGTTATGTTGATTCTAAGGGTTAGGATTAATGAGCTACTGAGGGTAGATGGAAGTTGATAAACCCCAAAGGGACAATGGAGAATTAACAAGTATGGTAGATTATATGTTGTACTAATGAGGCTAGGAGCATAATTATGGGAATGAGCTCGTCGTTATTGTATAATGTGAGACTTGGTAGTTTTTGAGGTATATTGTGATTTGAGAATAATTGGTATCATGAGAGGAAATCGAAGTTGTTGACCAGCCAACTCTAGAGGATACCAAGAAATCCATATATATAATTTTGGATTGATGGATTCGGGAGATGCTAAATAAAGATGATAATTAGAATTGTTAGAAATGATTTACAAGTTTTACATGTAAGGTTGAATGTGAGGTGAAACGTGGTACAAATTTTATGTTGAGTAATCATAAGATTCCGTGAATATTATAATGGTCATGAGAACGTGAGTCAAGATGTTAAATGTCGTTTGTAATTGTTAATGATGAAGCGAGGTCAGACGTCAATTAGAATACAACAGTGAAATTCATGAATTCAAAGACCTATGGGTGAGAAATGCTATGTGTGGAGTAAGTGTAAACCTCAAAGGAAAGTGATGGCTATTATGTGAGGACACAAGACGTACTGATGTGTAAGACCTGAGTTAACAGAGGTAACAATTTAACTAAGAAGAAGTTGTTCATAGGAAAATATTTTTTTTTCTTCGAGCAGGTGTTGGAGTTGGCGCCCGTCGAAAGCTATTGAAGGAGATGTTGAATTCTAATATGTTGTAATGGGACGGAAGGAAAGGAAATATGACTCTAATGAGTGATGAAGAACTCTGTGGGAAAAATGAAACTCGATATAACTACAATGGAAAACAGCTTTGAGGTATGTTGAATTAATGAAGAAGTAACATTTGGTGAATCCTATAATATAGCTAAGCAAATAGGAATGAGGATCCAGGAAGTACTATGCTGAAGAAGGATGACTAAAGGAATACAGAAAGTGATCGGTGTTAATGTCTAACTATTATGGTAAAGCGCGTGGCGATAATTGTTTGTATAAGCGTTCGAGCGAAGTGGGAGCGTGGAGGAATATATATAGTAATTTTGAAATTTTCAACTAAAGTAGAAGCAGAGAGACTCTAGGAATGCGAATATGCTGAGTGATATTGGTGGCTATTTGAAATTTGGTAATAAGTTATGATGATAGGGGTTACCAAGTAGAAGAGTCGTATGAATGACTATGGCCAGTGGGCGTGGCATGGATAATATATATATATATATATGCATGTTATGGGTATTAGGATATAAAAGAAATTTGATGTTGATAAATGCGTAGTAAGGAAGCTGGAAATGTATGATGTTAATAGTGAACCTAAGGTATATCATATGGTGAAATTGACATAAGGACCGCTTCGTGATTGTATGTGAATGGTAAATGAATATATAAGAGGTGTGTAATGGTAATGTATTGGCAAGTGGCCGATGTAGTGAATGTATATATGGAGGTAGATTTGTTAAGGTGGATAAGACTATACTACGTAGTGGTATTTTAAAAGATATATGTGGGAGCATTACGAAATGGTGGGGTTATCGGTGCTGTATTATACGCTAGTTGTACGTTGGGAAACTTTTGGTATTTACTATATTTGGATTTGCGATGTCGGTAATGAAAAATTTGATGAAATTTGAGTTGATAAAGGAGGCCCAACCTCGAATGAATGAATCTAATAGTCAATAACGAGGTGATATGATGACACGGATTATGAGTGGATATGACGGATATTGGTAATATGATAAAATAGGAGTTGGTGGTCGTTGATGTGATATAAGATATTAGATGATGATATGGTGCCTGGAATAGGCGGTTGAGGTGTCTTACAAAGGCGGATGAGTTGACATGGTCGATATGACAAAAACTGGTGTGATTAATATAAAACAACTGTTAAGATATGACTGGACTATATATTTTGAGAGGTGGTATATTGTGAATGTAATTACCAGGTATTATGTGAACTATTAGGACAAGTGCTATATTGTGAGAATTTGATTGGGTGATAAGATGTCATAACATTCGGAAATAAAACATATTGAAGAAATTTGAGTGGGATGATAAGAAAAGCGGGTCTTGAGTAAATTCGGGGCAATTTTTTATTTGAATGGTAGATTGAAATAACCGTTACGTTAGAAAAAAAAAATTTGATGCAATAGGTAGGACCGGAGATAAAAAATTCGAATAAAATCGATAATAGAAGTAGTATTATATGAGTAGTAGTTTATGTCATGGGAAATTTTACATTTGGAATCGGTTTCGTTGAGACTAGAAATGCGGAAAGTGGAGAAATTAAGCGAGCGAGCGGGACTCAGGCTATTCTTAAATATCTTCTCGTCATATCAACGCATCATCTGCAAAAGACAATAAATCTTCTCCACTTGATGTAGCCAGAATCCGCCCTTCCCCCACTCCCTTGAAATTTCTTCCATTCTATAACGATTGTTCTTTCAGCTAGTCGTTAGTTGAATATCTTTCCCTAAATCATCTTCTTTGAATTAAGGTAAGAAAGTTCAAATCTTTTGGGATATTTCATGGGTTTTGACATAGTTGACTTTTAGTTGACTTTTGCTAAATCAATCTAAATTGTAATAATAAGTTCTTAGACCTCTAAATTGGTTGTTTTAGAGTTAAAGTTGGAAGCTTTTTGAATATTTGTTGAGTTATGGTAGGTTTGACTTTTTGTTGACTTTTTGAAGAAAAATGTAAATTTGTAATAGTGTGTTGTTGGAAATTAATATAGTTGTTTTGGAGTTAAGTTAGTTGTTATGAGAATTTAAGTTTGGGTTTTATATTATTGGGAGATTATATGAACTAAAATTGTATGTATTAGTGTAGTATTTGGGTTTTGGATTAAAGATTGTTATATATGGATAAACTAGTTTGGAAAAATGATTGTTGGATTGATTAGAAATTATTTAAAGTGATATTGTTGGGATAGAGGTGATGGCCGAAATTGATTATGTTGGGGTGGGTGGAACTTTGTCGTTATTTTAGTCGTTTAAACGCGTGTAGTAATATTTCCACCTAGAGTTGTTAAGTTGATAACTAAAATTTTGATAAAGTGGGATATTAAAACTAAGGTGGGATTTAGATTGTTGTAAGTAGTAATTGTATTCTTGCGGATATTTGTGATTAGGCGTGGGCGTGGAAAAGCGGCACTTGAATTGATTACGCGAGGCGGTTCGTATTGGCAGTGTTTAACTCACGGGTGTAGATTAATTTACTTTCTCGTATATGTGTTGAATTTAATGATGATTGTGAGTATGTTTATCTATATATGTTGTATTGATTATCTGTGCATGATTAGTTGGTTGAGTAGTTGTGTGGTGCTTATGTGGGACTTATAGGCCTTTGGAGGTTAGAGTGAGTCGAGTTACGATGAGTTGTTTTCAGAGGCGTATGTTGATCATTTTAGGGTTTAGGATGTTGTTGATCGGATTGACATTAGATGAGTTGTTGATGGGTTGTTGACATATGTTGAGTTGTCTTACCCGGTCAGGTTGGCATTATACTTCGGTATAAGTGCTTGGCATTATACTTCGGTATAAGTGCGTTTTGTTGGCATTATACTTCGGTATAAGTGTGTTATATTTGCTTATGTCGACGGGCATAAGTTGCTCCCTGTGGAGGTTATTTCAGGCGCCTTAGTTGTAGAAATCCGGGTTCATGTTGAGCTGAATGAGCTGTTGATTTGATTGAGTTGACTTGATTTAGCTGTGTTGATTGAACTAATGATTTGATTGAGTTGAGTTGATTGAGTTGTTGAGTTGATTGAGTTATTTAGTTGTGGAATTGAGTGGTACTAGTGTTGTTGGTGGAGTTGTGGTCTTATTTGGGCCTTGTTGCCACTTTTTGTTTGAGATGCATGATTATGACTGTATGTTCTTTACTAGACTATGCATGTTTAGTTGATGGGTCTATTAATTCATGATAATTGAAATGCCGGTATGAATATACTTTTATGATGCCAGTATGATTATGAACTAGCTGATGACATTTCCACGCGTATAGGCTCAAATGGGTGTAGTATATTGGAGATCTATGCGTATAAATGCGAGATTAACTATCCTTATGTTGTCTTTACCGAAAGGAGATTGGGTTGATTTTCACTTTTGAGATAAATTACTCACTAAGGCACGACTACGTCTGATACGACTTTCAGGTGACATTTTTATTTGTGCGGAGTTCCTGAGTTGTGCATCGGCGTTCACGAGGTGGATTAGGTGTGGCCAGGGGTGAGTGCGTATGTGAGGCGGATTGGTACGTAGATCCTCGCTTGTCTTCTTCTGTTGTTTTGGTTGTAATTCTGATATATATTTCTATTTTGGGATTTCAGTTTGTATGTTGTTGCCATTTTATACTTTGTTAGGTTGTTGTGTATATATGGTGGTGTTGTGTGGTTAGGAAATACCACGATGGATTAATTTCTTAAAAACTGTTCCTTTCAGATATTTTGTGTTATTAGGTTATTCGAGCAGTGTCTTTAAATAAATTGAGTCATCCAAGTGAATGAAGTGACTGCGGTGTCAATTTGAATGATTCCCAACATGGGCGACACAGGGAGGCGGAGTCAAATTCTAGTGGAAATTTTGGATAGCCCGATTGGGGTTATGTGGTTGGAAGAGACCTTGTCTTCCTCGAGGTAATTGCCCCGCTTCTTTGCAAGATCCATCTCGCTCTTTGAAGATGAAGCATTTTTCAATGGGATGTCTAGTATCCTCATTTGATACTTGCAAAACTTAGGCTTAAGTGCTTCGATTTGCCTGCTTTTGGGCATCTTTGGTGAGGGAGTTCTATGAGTTTTCTTTGTCGACTTTCCAAACATCGTCGGGATGTCGAAATCAAGGAAGGGATATTCACTTTCACCGCATCTCCTTGAGCATGGCGCCACCTTCAGTCGAGCCCGCCTCGACGCTTCTTAGTTCTGAAGGTGAAGCTTCATTGTTTAGAAGTCTGTTTTGTGCTTCTTTCTTTTCTAGTTTGGAGTTCTCTCTTGGCCTCTTGGGATCGTATTTGGTCTTCGAGTAAAAGGCTGCGGGGGTAGAGGACACATGTCCTTTATTTGTAGAAATGTTGAGCTCCATATCATGTGCCCTTGTTGCCAGCTGCTCGAATGTCTTGGGAAGTATTCCTTGCATGATGTCTTTACTTGAGTCAGTCTGCGTTCCTTGGATGCGGCGTGCTAATAGCCGATGACTCACGAAAGTCTATCTTTGCATTTCAATTCAGTTTTTCCATCGGTTGATGATACATGTAGCTCTTCTTTTTCTTTACTTGGTAGCGATTAGCTCGAAAATCGTACTAAGCGTCCTCTTTGCGAAGCGGTTGAGGTCGCCTTCGATCGAGCCCGACTATACATGGAAGCCGGGCTCAGTCATTATACATTCGAGCAACGTTCCTTAGAGGGCCGAAATAATAAGCATTTGGCCATTTCATCCCCACCGGTCAGCGTTGTTCTTGGCGTCTGACAAAGTAGGCTACGTGTTGTTTGGAGTTTCAGTTCCATCGAAGTGTTGGAACAGGTGTTGTGCTTATAGGCATTCTCAAGCGGTCTATACTAGAGGTATAGAAACTTTATATAGGTATATGAAGGTGACTCGATCTTCGTGACCTTTGAAATGATAAGAGTTTCTCTTATGTTCACTGGCGATCCTTGAGATGACCACGGCCTTGTGAGGGATAGATGGGCGTCCCGTCTCCATTTTTAGAGGTCATAGAGCCTCTTTGCAGCACAAATTTCTTTGAGCGACTCTTGCTCCTGTTCTTGACATCAGAGCGATAAGAGTCGTCTTGGTCTTTGAATCTTTTTACATAAATGCTTTCTACAAATCACATTAGGGTAGCCATCTATTCTTTCGGGGAGGTAATACCGGTCATGATTCTTTGGTGCTAGGAAGTGCGAGCGATGCATAAGAACTTGAGACTACGATTGCCAGTCCTTGTGGAATTGTGGCGGGTGTAAAACCACGATTCTTGAAACTCTCGGTGTTCGTTCACGAAGTTATAAACTCAGCATGTGTTGAAATGCTCCTCGGTTGGCATCGATCGCTGGCTTCTACTCTTCATGAATTGATGCCTTCTAGAGCTCACAGCTTATCGTTAGCGGAGAGACATTAAGTCTTTGAGGGACATCTGCAGTAGAGATCCGTGTATTTGATGAATTTGTGCTTGATGTAACCACACTCGCTTTGTAGTAACCTTTGATATATGGAGAGGAGTTGGGATAGTCCTCTTGGAAACATCTCGGTTGTCGGCAATAACGAGGGTAGTTGTGTTGAATAATGGTATTCCGTTCGAGCCTATTTTTGAAGATAACAAATTGTTTAATGTCGAACTAATCCCGTTTTTCAGTGAACATGTATTGAGGGTTTATTTCTTAATATATTCAAGCGCTTAAAATGTTGATCGGGAAGTTCGGAGGCTCGTGGATGAGTCTATCAAGCATCAAGCCTTCGAGAGCTCGTGTTCTTTTATTGTTTATAGGCGTTTTGTAAGGAAACTACACTCTAGTATATTGTCGTTTTAAATATGTGACTAATGACTGCTGATTTAATCTAATTGTGTTTAAAATCGATGAATTACGTAATTTCTAATCCTAAGTATAGATTGATTCATGGTTAAGTCTCGTACAAATGACTGTGTGGCATTTCGTTTCGAGAATTGGCTTGAAACGATCTTTATTTTAGAAAGAAAGTCGAACCATCGAGACACATCGAAGGGTTCTGGTCGATGATATACGACCTCACCGATAGAATACCGCACGAGCGGGCTTATGACCGTTGCCTACGATCCGTCGGGCTCGTCGAGACCCCGATTACCGATGAGGTCACGATCGCGAGGCAACTTTGACCTTAAATTTTTGTGCACTATTTAAAACTCTTCTTTTGAAACACAAAAACAACTTTTGTAAATCTTTTGACCCTAAATTTGCGTTAATTCATTGCAAATCCAAGGCAAAAGTCATAACTCCTACATTTTAATTAAATTAAATTTATCTTTTGTAGAGTTTCCTAGTTATTGATATTTCCAATTCTCGATCATTTATTGTATTGAGTGATATCCTTGTGTGGGAAGCATAAGGTTCTTTATTCTAGAGTTGAAGTAGTATATTGAAATCACAGGAGGCGTGTTCTTGGAGTTCACAATCAAGGTTGATTAGGAAGTCGAAATCCTTAGCGGGTAGCTTAGATTACATTTTAGTAGAGGCTAGGTGTTTGATAATAGGCTTGAGAGAAGTTGGCTTTTGTGTGTATTCAAATAATATTTCTTGGTCTTGAGTTATCTTTGCCAAAATCAGGAGTTGGAAAGCCGATTCGAAGCGATAAGGGAACGAAGCTCGTTAAATCGCGATGTATTGTTTCTCTTTCACTTTGCTCTTTTACTTCCCAGTAGTCTTTTATTATTCTTGTCAATTTGATTATTAATATTATTGACTAATCTTTCTGCGAGCTTGGGTTGTCGATCTATACTTCTTAATCTCTATTATCATTGTGTATTAATTCCGCGTTCTTAAGATTAAAACTCGAAAAAATTAATATAAGTAACTTAAAACATATTACTTCCCCCATACAGGTTAAATCTAGGCTATAGTTGTGATGCATACCGGGCCACCACGGTATAATGCAAAAATTTTTATTATTTATGATATAGGTACAAAATAAAACCCATTGTAGAGAAAATTTCGGTGTCATTGAGGTTTTATCAAATCGAAGAAGATCGTACATCAGTATGGATCCACAAGCATTCTTGGCGATTTGTGAATCTTGGCTGCTGGCTTGAGCTTGATTTGGTCTTGACTTGATTTGATTTGATAGGGTCTTGATAGGAGCTCGATATGAGCTCGGCTTGACATGATTTGATCTTGACTTGATTTGAGCTTGAGCCTGATTTGATTTGACTTGATTTGAGTTTGGATGAAGCTCTACCGGGAATGGATAGATGTCACAGTCTTGATGGACTCGGTAGTGCGGACTTGGATATAGTCCGCGCTAGGGAGCCTTAGCCGGCGTATTCTGTGTTGGGCTGTATGAACGTCTTGGTGTGGACTTGATCTCGATTACATGTTAGACGATGGACTTGCTATGGCGTTAGCGGTGTGGGACTTGCTTGAGTACCGCCCGGTGGGACCGTGGTGGATAAGCTACGGCCAACCCGGTCAGGACTTTGGGGATTTGGTGCTTAGCGCTGCGGTGGGGTAGGTGGCTTGAAAGGCGACTTTTTAACTTTCGATAGATTTAGTGCCTTGATATGACAACTCGATTTGAGATGGGGCTAGAGCGAGCTATATGGAGTGATAGGAAGAAAGTGTTGAAGCAGCGTTGCTTCTTGCTTATGCTACAAACGACATAGTAGTGTGTTGTTGTAGGCGGGATTTAGGGATATGACCGAGCAGTGCTTAGTAAGATTTGGCCTCGCTTGGGATTTGAAGTGAGATTTGGCCTCACTTGGGACTTGATTTAAGCTTTGAAGTAAGCGTCACTTCTAACCTTAGTACAACTGACTATGTAGGTTGTTCTTTGTGGAGTGGGACAGGCGATATGACCCGCGTGGGACTTAGTGAGATTTGAACTGGCTTGGGGCAATGAGATTTCGCCTCACTTGGGACTTGATTAAGCTTTGAAGTAGGTTTCTAGGCCTTAATTTCAGGTGCCTATTTTTCCAGCCACCACGTGGTGTTTCTGCTGGCGGTTTTAAAAGATTTAACTTAGAAATTTCAGAGATCGTTCTCTGTATTTTCTCAAGGGTTTTGTGTGTTTTTTGTGGTGGAATGTTATGGAATTGTTGATGGAAGTGATGATCCTTTCGGTCAAATGAGGGGGGAGGGGTATTTATAGGTTTCTAGGCCTCAAATGCTTATACGATTGGCGGTTTGATTTAGTGGATCCTTGTCTTGTCGTGAATTTTGAGGCAAGATACGGACCGTTGGAGATTTAGGAATTGCCCAGTGGCCAAGTAATCATTTTTGGAGTGCCTATTTTAAGATAAAAAGAAGATTCCAGGTTCTTTTCTAGGTCAGCATTTTAAATGTGTGCAGGGCGGCACTAGACCTTGATTTTACACCTTATGACTTATAGATGCGATTTTGGACAGCATGTAGTAGCACGATTTTGAATCCATGCTTTTGGAGTCTTTATTTTAAACCTTACGATTTTAGATTCTTCATTTTGAGCCAACATTGGCCTTCGGAATGTCCCATATGGGCCGATTTTAATAAATAAAATTGGGGTTTAGAGTCACAGTACAATTGACATTAATGCGTCTTTGTTTCTAGAGAACCACATTAGGGAGTTCAAGCTTTAGGGGTTAATTAATGTAAAGAAATCATATTTTTACTTTGATTAATTTCCACGGACTTGATTTCGGGAACCCTCGTTCGTTCGGGTTTGATTTGAATTAGGTTTGTCGAGGCACTTAATTAGTCGCGTGGCATTTTTTTAGTGGCTCGGCCTTGTCAATTTCATTAATTCCTCTTAATCAATTTAATTACTTTTTTGATAAATTTTCAATGTCTACAATGTCTAAAAAATAAATTAATTTTCTTTCACTTTTTTGGAATTTAATTAATTAAGTAAATAAATCCATTGGAAGATGCTCATGTAGTATTGGTCGACCATATGCAATTACTACCATGAATTGTCCCAAAACATAACACAGAAAATGACATAAAGAACTAAATAGTCATATTGGTGGGCCATCCATAAGCCAACCCTAGACACCACCAAGTCAAAATAGCCGCCCCATGTGAATGTTCTAAAGAGTCCCATGGGGTTTTTTGCAGAGGAAGGCTCAAAGTTTGTACAACAAGAAGTCAAAATAGGGGCCCCATCTGAAAGTTCTAGAAGCATATCTAGGATTTTAACATACAAGGAAGAAAATAGGCACCCTATCTGAAATAAACTTATCGAACCTCCATTGTTTGATAAGTTTGTGTGTATGTACAAGGGTTTCCTTAAGGATTTTATTATAATAAAATATTTGCATCCTTACAATCATTTTAATAAAAAAACTATATTTCTATATGAATTAAAAAATGAATAAATAACATATCAATATATCATTGTGAGAAATCTCATAAAAATATAATACATAGTCCTGAATTATTTCTTATCTCGTCTCTCGTGATTACTTTCGAAGTTTTCATCTAAATAAATATGTCTATGTGAGTTTTCTAAACAATCCATTGAATGTTCAGAAGTATGGTCTGCCGCCTCGTGGCACCTTGAGAGGTGCATGTAGCCTTTGTTTGATTGCATATCATAAGTATTAGATGAAGGTAGAACACATGATTGTCTGTGAGGATCATGTTGTACTAAAACAAAACTAGGATCCATGTTGGAAGCAACCATTGAAAAATGAAGATTTTGTTGTTTCTCCATGCTATTATCAACTCTTTTTAATGTGTCTTCTGCCATCTTTATCTTTGCCTTTAATATTTCTATTTTTGCTTGCAAGAGTCTATTATTGACTACTTCTTCACTGAATCTGTGACTCAACTCAATAACAAGTTTTGTTTTTGAATCTTGATCCGCCTTAAGCTCTGCCACTTGCTTCTCAATTTCATTCTCTTGGACTTGTTTTTTCTTCCTTGACCGACGTGCCGATTCTCTATTTTGTAGCAATCTCCTCATCTTTTTTGCATCATTGTAGTAAGGATGTTTTGTCATTACGAGTTGTTCTTCAAGTTCATCAGAGCACTGTTCTTCACTCTGGAGTGGAGCCATGACCTAATTATAAGTGTGAACAAATAATAAAAATAGGGTACACTAGATAGGGAAATTAACATTTCTAAATGATGGAACCAATTCAAAAAATATTATATTTTCTGAAATTTAAAGGGCTAAGGCGGGTAAAGTGCATGTTAACCTTTCTCACCCACTAGGCCTCCTCTTTGTATTTAATAAACCTACTACTTATTTTCCTTACCTGGAGAGGCATAGAAGATCCACTATCAACTTGGTGTCTACCACTAGCACTATCATCTTTGTTGCCTTGTACGTTCGATAACAAGTCATACTCTGTAGGTCTTTCAGTTGAAGATTGAGAGCCCAAATTTCGGTTGCTTTCATGTGGTGTTGATGTTGATTCTTGTGGACTTGTATTATTTGTAGGAATAGAAGCCTTAATTTTATCACAAGTCTTGTCAAGGCGATGCTTAAGGTATGTTTCATACTCTTTGGGGTCTCTTATTGTTGGTGTAGAGCTAGATATCTCTTTATTATTGATACCAATTTTTGTAGGTGATGAATTACATTGGGCAACCATCTTTTGATTGTTATCTATTGATGAAGGTGGCTTGGAAACATAAGTATCATGATCAATGGAAAACTCTTGTAGGAAACGTTGAAAGTCCAATTCTGATGTGGTGTTTGTTAGTTTCATTTTTAAGGTAGATGAAGATATATCATTATTTTGTAGAGAACATAATGATGGTACTGAAAAAGACCAAAGATCTTCTGGTATCTCGTCCATAATAATGGATTAATTAATAAGTACCACCTTTAGAGCATTTGTTGTCTTGCACATACAATTGTACTTTTTAGTTTAATACCTGAAATTAAAAAACAATATGATGGTGATGAACTATAGTTTACCAATTAACCCACATGAATGTTATATAAGCTATAAAACAAGGATATATTTGAAATCTCATAATAGACAAAACTACGTTTTAGAACTGATGAAGACCAAGAAATTGTTGCATCAAAACCATGATTTTCATTACTCAGACGCTTAAATATGCACGATAGTCAATTATAGAACATAATTAAACATTAATATCAATAACTTCATTAAATTTAAACATAAAGATAAATAGGTAATTTGTAGTTTAATAAATCAAATAAATCAACAAGAATTTCTTCAATGAAAATGAAAACATAAAATTTAGATGTGAAATATAATATATCAATCACAAATATAAGATATAAAAATAGATGAGATGATGTTTGTCGTTGAGATAGGGAACTGAAATGTAAAATTTACCATTTTCATGAATATAAGATATAAAAATAGGTGAAATGATGTTTGTCATTGAGATAGGGAACTGAAAAGTAAAATTTACCATTTTCATGATTATGGATGATTTATTACATGATGATGCTATATATCCGTTGAGATATATAACTTGGTGATTTGATATTTTTGTTTCTTTGACACCCAAAGTCTCAATTAGTAAATTTAAGGTTACATTTCTATTATAAAGTTATTTCTTTTACCTCGTACGTCTCATCATTCTCTATATCATTTTTTCTCTTCCTCACACACTTAAACGATAAGGAGAAAATCACGGTATGCATGAACATTCTATAATTAATATTGAATTTTATATTAATATATTATAATTTGATTTGTTATTCTCTTCATTAATGTTACACGCTTAAAAGTATTCAAAACTTTAAAATTTAAGACATTTGTTGTTAAAAGTTCAATCCTAGTAATTAAAAGCTAACCCCAATATATAGTATATATTAGAGCACAAGACTAATATATAGTACATAATCAATCATATTTTTAAAAGTTATATACGTAGAAGGATGCTAATACATATGTTAGTCATATACCCCTATTTGAAATAATTATATTTTTAAAATAATATTTTTAGTAATATAGTATGATATTAGGCGTCAAAGATTTCTTGTCTGCCACCCCTCATGTGTTTTCATTGTATTATTATTATTGTAAATTTTATTTTTTTCATACAAAATCTATACCGTTAACTCTAGACAAAACAATTTTCATCCAACAAGCTAAAAATTCTCGACATTTCTCAAAGAAAATAGATACAAACCCACCCTTAAGTTTGAAAACTCTTGGTAATATAAATATATTCGATTTATGTCATATTTTTATAAAAATTGATATATTTGGAAGTTTTAGTCCCACCTTCGAGTTTGTGGTCTCCCCCTCTCTCTCTCTCTCATATGTATATGTTATTCATACAAAAAAAAAGCAATAGTGGCTCCGGACTTACCACCATAGATGACTTGAACCTGATCTCTTAATATTATGTAAAGTATTTTACAATTGGATTATACCTTATTGTCCAAATATGATTGTGTTTAAACTTAAATGAATATCATATAAATGTCATGCTTAGCCTTAAGCTAAAATGATTCAACCACTCTCTAACCTCTCGTTTGTATAGATCATAATATTAGATAGTAATCTTGAAATATATTTATTTGTATACTTTTTAGTTTTCCCCATGTTTTATTGAAGTTGGGCTTTCAAGTATAGGATTTGTATATGAGATTGATTAATTTGAATAAGCATATATATCAAATATTTCAAGTATAAGTTGTTTAAACTCCTCCATTAACAAGTTGTTCAAAAATATGTGAGAAAAAACAACTCAAAGATGTCATGATCGAGTAACATCAAACAACACATTGTTTTTGTTCAGGTGAGGAATGGTTGGAACGAAACTCGTTTCAATCTGAACTAATCCTAGCCTCAAGCTAGTCTTCATTTATTTCCACGCAGGGAAGGAGCCAAAATTTGAGACTGATGGGGGAAGCTGTATTTATAACATAAAAAATAGTTTATTAAAATGTATACAAATTGATGGGCTAAATGTACTATTTTTTTTATATATCAAAGTTAAAACAAATATGATCACTCTTTTAAACTTGGAAGTAAAGGACTAAAGGCCCATGGCTACCTCCCTCCTAAACGATGGCTATGTCTGCCATTGTGTTGGTATGTCACGAGCCAACTAGTTTGTTTAATTTGGTGGTATAAAATATACTTTCTATTCCATGAAGATTGTTATAATTTTTTTATTTTTTATTATATGTTACCATTGTTTGCATGTGTTTTTTGAGGTAGATTCACTTTAGTTAATAATCTCTTAATTTTTTGAAAAAGTTAAATTAAACAATCTTTATGAAATAGAAGGAGTAGTATATATGGTAATTATAGTTCGATTAGTTTTGAAGGTTTTTCCGAAAATTGAGAGGACTTAAAAGTCTAATTTGTTGATACCTAATATTCAATTTGTTGCCATGATTATATTATAGAGGATGAACAATATCTATGAATAATTTCCCTATTGAACTCGAAGTAATGAATACTTTTTTGTGATTGTAAATTAGCAATGAAGATTGAAGAGTACGATTACATAGTATAATAAATTACAGTCTGAATATTGAGTATTACAAGTAAAAATCTGAGAAATTAAATGGCAAGACGGTTAGAGTAAAGCTCTCGCTATGTTTTTAATGAGAGTAGGCAAAGGCATCGCACATGAAAATTTGGATCGAAGTAATGAATACATTATTAATATTGATTAAGTAGAATATATTTTTTAATACCTAATTCTATTAAGCTCGAATTTTGCATGAGATCCCGATCAATTAGTAAGGTAGTTTGAGCTGAGCTCGCAAGAAGTGTGAATTAACTCGTTAAAATAACGTACACTAGCTCGGATCTAGAAATGACTCAATTAGACACCAAATTATGCCAATTTTTCCAGACACATGCATAACTATTTGACATCCTCAAATGAGAAAGAGAATGATGATGGTTTTACAAATATTAACATCATACATTCCTACATCAACATAAAAACCGTTGATCGCGTGTCTCATTCCCTATGGCAATTCCTAACACAAGGGATAAGGACTGAAGGCCACATGTTAATTTTATCTGTAAGTTTGATATCGTTCCCTAATCCCTCATATTTTGTACATAATGGATATTGAATACTACCTTTAGTCCAATTTAACCGGGATATTTGATTTACCAATTAAAGTTAATCAACTTTGATTATAAATTAATCCTATTTAAATATTTTGTTATGAACTTAAAACATCATGAACATTATTATATAGTTTTGGACTTTTTCAAAACTTTAAAAAAGAATATTTGAATATTAGTTAAAGTTGACTGATTTCATAAAATACATGTAAAAACTGATCAAATAAGACAAGTAATGAAAAAAGAAAGTTCAAATGCCTTGAAAAAATAATGTCTATGAGTTGAGGAAAAAGCGTAAGCGATGTGAAGTGTTGGAGCCGGATCTGCCGTCGGTTGAATCTGATAGTTTATGCTATTAATAAACATGTGCATATATTTTCGGGATTCTACTGATTTTGGTTAGATTTAGAAGAGATATTTTCGATCATAATATATGAAAATGACTTGAATTATTCCCAAATCATGAAAATTTCGATTTAATTGATTATGAGATCATATGAAAGAAGGGAAATATTATGAGAATGTATTATGGAAAGGAATCAAAAATTTACTTTCCATAAGTCAATAATTGCTTTGATGTGCCTACATGTATAATATGATCATGTGTAAGAGCGCGTCATCAATTTCACAAAATTTTCTACAACTTCCAATCGTCGAGCACTATTTTAAGGGTTAGAAACTTTATGTATGTCTTTAACAACTTATAAGACATTAAGTAAAATATAAAAATGGAAATTAATATTTCAAGATTTTCGTTAATGTAAGAAAAGGTCAAGTATGAAAAAATATTATAGGGAGCGGTATAAATTTGGGGTGTGAGTAAATTTGTTTAGGGGCTCAAGTTATTTTAGGGGAGCTGAAAAGGCACAATTTTATCTATTTTTAGTTTTTCATCCCCATTATAGTTTTTAGGCAAGGCGATGCGCGTACTCTAAACCCGGCGATTATTATCCTTCAAAATTGTATTTTCTCGTTTAAGAGTGAGGTAAAAAGATTTGAGCGAAATTGGCAGAGCAGATATGCCGGGCTAATGCATAAAACTCTCTTAGTTTAATACATTGCATTGTGATACTGCATTCTGACAATTCTCGTATTGTTTGTTTTGCAGTAATGTAAGTCAAATATTAGGAGAGTATTGTAACAAGAAGGAGAGGTGTCTTGAAGTCGGGAGGCCTTTGCACTTATTCACCGGGAGATAAGTATAATAGAGCAAGAAGAATGGGGATTAGCAACGCGGGTCCTTATTTGTAATGTAATAACTTGAATTCTGGCTGCTTGATTTTATTAAATTATATTTGCTCGATTAGAGTGGTGGGACCCATAGATGATATCTATAATTTGGGAATAGTATCGATATCGAGGCAGTATGAGTGAGTATTAATATATGCCTCGGGAATAACACATTTGAAATGTCGGTTTTTAATTGAGATTTAAGAATGCAGTAGTGGAGAAGTGCTTAGAAACCGAGCGGAACTTAATTTTCCTACAAATATCTCGCCCTACCACCACTATTCATCATCTTCATCCAAAACCCATCCCCGCTTTCCCCGTTTGGTAGAGATTCCGTTCCCAAGCTCTTGAAATTTTTCTTCATTTCTTAATTCTTTGGCTCGAGGCGTTAAAAAGTTGATTTTAAATGCTTACTCCTCAACATTCCGCATCTTCGGAGGTAGAAAGTTTGAAGCTTTGTGATGTTTTCTTAAGTTTTTGGAGAGGTTGACTTTGATTGTCTTTTTTGGTTTGAGTTTTGAAAGTTTTAAATGGTATATAAGTATAAATAGACTTGAATTATGTGTTTAGTAGTGATTATAATTGATTTTAGGGGTTGAAATGTGTTGATTTGGTTAGTTGACTTAGGTTGACTTTTTCTAAATTCTTTAAATTGTATTGTGATGTTTTTGGGATCTTAACATAGTAATTTTGGAGTATAGGTGGATGTTTGGCGTTGATTGAAAGAGAGAATATTATGAGTTAGGTTTTGTAAGTGAGTAGTAATTGGGTTTGAACTTAAGGTTGATTATATGGATTAATGGGTTGGGGAATTGATTGTTGGATTAGTTAGAAGTTGTTTAAAAAGTGTTGGAATCGGGGTAGAGGGAGGGCAGTTTGATTAGTGATTTGGGGTGGTTGGAATTTCGTTTGTTTTTGTCGTTAAACTCGCGTAGTAAATATTATCACACAGGTTGATAACTATAATTGTTGTAAATTTGATAGTTAAAATACTAAAAGCGGGGTTATGATTGTAGTAAGTAGTAATAGTATTTTGGTGTTTGTGATGATCGGGCGTGGAGGCGTGAGCGGCGACTTGGCCTAATTAGGCGGGGCGCTATTAGTTGCTAGCCAATGTGAGTATTTATCTCACGGGTGTTGATTAACTACTTGATTGCGGATATGTGTATGTGGCCCATGATTTTGTGTTATTGTATGTTGAATATGAGATTGTTTGGTTGAGTTGGTAGATTAGGTAATGCAGTGGTTTCCTTAGTCGTATAGGTGTTTGAGGTGATGTCGAGTCATATTAGGATGAGTTGTACATGAGTTGATGATGTATGTTGAGTTGTATTATCCGGTATTTACCTTATACTTCGGGATAAGGGGGTGTATTTAACAAATGCATAGATTCACGATTCGGTGGCCAGTACTTATGTCGTGAGGCGCCACTTCTTAAAATTGTTCTTGTCCGTTGTATATATTGTTTTATTGGATTGTTTTTAGGACATGTGTCTTTTGAATTTAGGTAATCATGATTGGTGACTCTTGGTGTCAGTTGGACGATTCGAACCTCGAGGCGTGCGGGCACAGGCGGGTCGTTACAATTTTGGTATCAGAGCGTAGGTTTCAGATTATTTGGTTGTCTGTGTGGTTATGTGCCTGACTGTGTGTTTTCTTGAGCTATGTTGGTTGAGTCTTTTCCTGGAGATCTAAGTCTTTCTTTCATTTTCGTAGACTGTTGAGGATGCCACCGAGAGTAGAGACGCGTAGAGGGACCCGTGCCGCGGGAGGTGCCCGTGGTAGGCCGAGGGGTGCTAGAGGTAAATCCAGTGGCTGCCGGTGGAGTTGTGGGCGGTAGCCCGGTGTGGAGCGAGCGAGGTTCCGGAGTACTGGTTCCCCGGTTGATCACATTCGCGAGAGGATGAGTTAGCGTTGGAGAGGACACAATGCATTACACGGATAGCGGCTCGGCCAGGCGAGATTGAGGAAGTAAACTCTTCGACCGTTTCACGAAGAGATCTGAAGTTCTTTAGATGGGTACACACCGATTGAGTTCATTAGAGACTTGGAATATTCGGGCGATGGGTATTGAGGGTGAGCTGAGGGTCAAGTTCGCCACCTCTGAGACTTCGTAGAGGTGCTCGCGCGGTGGTGGGGTAATCTCATTTATCTCTGAGGCTAGCCCAGAGGGAGGACCCGGTGTCTTGGGAGCGCTTTGTAGCGCTGTTCAGGGAGAATTATTGCATGAGTACCCATATGGCTGCTTTAGAGAGGGATCTGATTTTGATGACTCAGGGTGATCGATCTGTTGAGGAGTACGAGAGACGATTTAGTGAGTTATGTCGCGCAACCATTTGTCACGCCCGGCCGAGGAGCGGAAAGTTCACCAGTTCCGTGATGGGTTGACATGGGAGATCCGCCACCATATATCATTGATGACTTTCACCAGTTTCCACGAGTTGAGAACAACTTGCCCGAAGTTGAGATGGAATTAAGCTGAGGCTTTGAGGCCGGAGAGATTGAAGAAGTCTGACGGGGAGGCGGTCGGCCTTAGGTGGATCATCCCAGTACCGGGTTCGAGGAGGAAACTTTCAGCCGACTCGTCGGCCCTAGAGTCGTCAGTGCACCGTTCGTCCGAGCTATTCCGCGGCTAACCTGCCAGGGTATACTGTCGAATCACAGTGGATCTCGAGAAGAATATCGCGGGGTTCGGCGATATACGTGTTTCCGTTGTGACGGATAGGCCATAGAATTGAGGATTGTCGGAGAGAGAGATGTTACGCTTTCGATGCCATCGAGGCGGTCACATTGCGATAGGTTGTCCTCCCGGTACCACAGAGTGGGTGGAGCGATTACATCTTCAGCGTGATGCAGTGGGTATCAGAAATGGAGCGGAGGAGGGATGCTTTGGAGGCCGCGGAGGTCAGGGTCGCGGAGTTGGAGGCACTCGGGGAGGCGCGGGTAGCGAGCCAGTGGTGGCGGCAGGCCGGATCGTGGAGTTACTCGAGTAGAGAGAGCCTTTGGGATACTCCTAGGGTTGTGACAGGTACCTTGTTGTTATATGATACAGAGGCTAGGGTACTTTTCGATTCTGGAGCTACTCATTCTTTTATTTCCCGGAGTTTTGTTGATATCTTACCTTTATGTCAGGAGTCTTTACTTGTTCCCCTTAATATTATGACACTAGTTGGGAGGTCGGTTGAGGTTAGACATGTATAGAGATTTTCCGCAAGAGTGAGTATTAATCAATTGTTGAACTGTGGATCTACTTCCGTTTGAATTGGTAGATTTTGATCTTATCTTGAGGAATAGATGGTTGAGGGAGATATCAGCCAAAATTGACTGTCACCTGAGGAGATTATTTTGCGAGTCGGGTAGACCCGGATGTTGTTTGAGGAGATAGGAAGAGATTCTACAAGTAGGATTTTATTTAAACGCTTTGGGAGGCCGGGGAAGTTGATAAAAAGGTTGTCGCTGGGTATACGGGGTATATGGTCGACTTGGAGAGAGAGGAGAGCAGTTCTGAGGATGGGCGGGTATCCGTGAAGTATGTTGATATTATTTTTCGGAGGAGTTGCCGGGTTACCACCAGACAGTGAAGTTTCTGATTGAAGTAGTTAGAATGCTGCACCGATTTCTATTGCGCCGTATAGGAGATAGCTCTGCTTGAGAGTTGATAGAGTTGAAGAAGAATCGATTCTTAGAACTACTTGATGAGGGGTTCATCGGACGAATGTTTCTCAGGTAGGGTGCACCGGTTACATTTGTGAAAAGAAAGATGAATGCGTTGAGGTTGTGTATCGATTATAGGCGATTGAATAAAGTGACTATCAAGAGCTGATATCGTTGCGAGAATAGATAATTTATTTGACCCGGTTGAGGGATGCGAGTATTTTCGAATATTGATTTGAGATCCGGGTACTACCGATTGAGGATTAAGGGGGGTGACATTACGAAATCGGCGCTTTCGATCGGTATAGAACACTTTATAAGAGTTTATGGTAATGCCGTTTGGGTTGACTAATGCACCAGCAGCGTTTATAGATTTGATGAATCAGGTGTTTGGGGAGTTCCTGGATAAGTTCGTGATTATGTTCATTGATGATATTCTGATCTACTCGAGTGAGGAGGGCGCGAGGCGACATAGCAGTTGTGTTAGAGGTGAGGCAACGGTTGTACACTAAGTTTAGCAAATGTAAATTTTGGTTGGAGAAATTGATTCTTGGAGCGTATTATATCCAGGTGAAGGTATTTGTGTAGACCTCGAGAAGGTGGAGGATGTGAATAATTGGGAGGCGACTGCGGGGTGTGACGAAGTGAGAGTTTCTTTGGGTTTGTTTGGGTATTCACGAAGGTTGTCGAGGGGGATTTTCGTTGACTTGACTCCGATGACGGGTTGACTAGGAAGGGGTTCCACTTTATTTGGGATGTATGGATTGTGAGAGAGGTGTTTCGGAGTAGTTGAAGGCGAGTTGACTCTGCGGTTTTAGCTTCTACCGTCAGTGCAGAGTTTCGTGATCTGATGATGCTTCGCTTAAGGGTTAGGTGTGTTGATGCGAGAATGGGAGAGTGATGCCATCTTCTCGTGGTGAGGACCATGAGGAGAAACTACCCGATCCATGATCTTGAGTTGGCGGCGATTGTTTTGCGTTGAAACATGGAGGCGTGCCTTATGGGGAGTTAGATGCGGATTTTCAGCGATCCGCAAAGTATGAAGTACCTACCGGCCAGAGGCTGAATTTGAGGCAGAGGAGATAGATGGACTTTATCAGCGACTACGATGTGACTATTGAGTATCACCCGGGGAAGGCGAATGTTGTAGCGGATGCTGCAGTCGGAAGGGAAGCGAAGGAGTCGGCAGTGGAGATGAAGCAGCTTGGGGTTGAGCTTGAGGTTAGTACTTGATGGTGAGTTGTTGGCTCGTGAAGGTTCGGCCCCGTACTCTTTGATGCATCTTGGAGTTGCGGCGGTGAGATGAGAGGCTCTGAGTATCCCGGTAGGGAAGTGAGGAATGGGGGCCAGAGTGATTTCATGGTTGACGAGTGGAACTTTGAGGATGGATGTGAGGGTTATGTGTCTTAGTGATACGATGAGTTGAAGAAAGAGATTCTTGATGAGGCTCGTAATGCTTCTTATAGCATCCTCGTAGCACAAAAATGTACAGGATTTGAGTTGAATTGCGGTGGCGATGAAGTGAGAAATTGCGGGGATTCGTGGCCGAAGTGTTTGGTTTGTCGGCCAGTGAAGGCGGAGCATAGACATCTATTAGGATTGTTGTAGACTCTTTCCCCATTCCACGAGTGAGCGTGGGAGAATATTACTATGGACTTTGTATTTGGGCTTCCTAGGTCGTTGAGGCAAAATGATGGGATCTCGGTGATTGTGGATAGGCTGTCGAAGTCGGCTCATTTCTTAGAAGCTAGCGAGGACTTATGTTGATCAGAATGTGAGGTTGCATGGGGTTCCGGTGTCGATCATTTCAGACCGCTATGCGAGATTTATAGAGATGCGGAGGGATTTTCGAGGGAGGCATTGGTGGTAGAGTGGAGTTGAGTACATCTTTAAGTCCCAGGGCAGGATGGGAAATGCGAGGAGACGGTCAGGGCGTTGGGTGTAGCCGTGCTTGTGTCACCGAGTTTATAGGGAGTTGGGACGATGGGATTGCCCAGCATGGAGTTGGCTTATATACTGACTTTACGTCTTGTAGCATTGAGATGGCACCTTTTAAAAGGCATTGTATGGTGAGTGTCGGACTCAGTTTGTTCGAATGAGGTGGGAGAGAAGAGGTATATGGTTAGGTTGGTTGAGGAGGTCAGTGGAGGCGGATCGAGGTTGATCTGACAACATCGAGGAAGAAGATATATGGAATTTCATTGTTTTTTGTGGATTAAGCACGTAGTAATATTATCACTGGGTTGTTAAGTTAATAACTATAATTGTTTGTAGTTGGATAGTTAAAATCTTACCCAAAAAGCGAGGTTATGATTGTAGTAAGTAGTAATATTAATTTGGTGTTTGTGATTAGAGAGCGTGGAGCTTGGGAAGCGGCACTTGGACTAATTAGGCGGGCGTATTATTTGCTAACTTGAGGTGAGTGTTATCTCACGGGTGTTGATTAACTACTTGATTGCGGATATGTATATGTGTATGATTTTGTGTTAATTGTATGTTGAATATGAATTGTTGGTTGAGTTGTTGGGTCGTGTCTGTGGTTTCATGAGTCGTATAGGTGTTTTGAGGTGATGTCGAGTCGTATTAGGATGAGTTGTATATGAGTTGATGATGTATGTTGAGTTGTATTATCCGATATTTACCTTATACTTCGGTATAAGGGGTGTATTTGCTTCGTACCTCGTTACGATTCGGTGACGACTTGTAATAGAAATGGGCATAACCCCGCTCCTATACTTGAGGTTGAATTGATTATATGCGCATTAGTTATAACCGGTTATAGTATTGATTGATTGGAGATCTTTGAGTTGATTGAGTTGTTGAGTTGATTGAATTCTTTGAGTTGATAAAGTTGTTGAGTTGTTGAGTTCTTTGAGTAGATAGAGTTGTTGAATTGATTGAAGCGGTTTAGTTGTGGATTGAGTAGTATTATAGTTGTTGTCAGAGTTGTGGACTTGGTTGGATTAGTTGTTAGTTGTGATGTCGTACTTGTCGGTTGATAGAGTAGAGTCGAGAAGTTGTTGGGTATTATTGCAGTCTTTCTTGAAATGTACGAATGTTATTGTTGATTGCCATTATTTTGGAATGTTTATGATAGTGACGAATTTATGAACATATGAACTGGATAGTGAAATTGCTGAAGCCCAACCCCATGCTGCGATCTTAAGTTGAAAGCATTATCATGTACTCTTATCTATTTTATGCAGGTCTTGCTTTATTACATTGTGCGTGATTGGGGGTTAATTCCTCTTGAGGTATATATTCACTAAGCCATGACTTACACCCTTTTATTTATGGGCGGCATTTTCAATGCTAGGTTGGCCAGTGCGGTATCGTTTAGACATTCAGTGATCGTGTGCTTAGAGCCTAGGTGACGGCGGGTGGCGGAGTTGATCTCGCGGTCTCGTTGTTTTTGGATTATAGTCGGAGTTCTTTATATTGTTGTTATTTTGGGATTTCGACTATTATATGTTGATATATTGTACATGAGAGATTGTTGTATATCGATTTGTTATTGTGGTTAGGAAACGCGATGGATTCTTTTCTTAAAATTATTCTTGTCCGTTGTATATTGTTGTTTTATTGGGTTGTTTCGGGACAAAAGTGTCTTTTGAATTTGGTCGTCCGTCGATTGGTGGCTACAGTGTCAAGTTTGGGCGATTAACGCCGAGGGGTGTCTGACTTGGGGAGGCGGGTCGTTGCAATATCTCATGGTACAGTACAATCCTATCTTTGAACTACTTCCCCGGACTAGGTGTGCGTTACTTAGCTGACTTGGTTAGCATCTTATGAATTGTTTTTACTTTCTATCGACGCCTTAAACGTGTGGATCAGTGTTGCTAACGTCGTTAATACCAGCCGCGTGGTTTATGTTAATTCGTGTCCCAGTGTTATACCCATTTATAGTATCGGTATGATATAGCAGTGCGCTCTAACATATTTTTTATTTTCAGTATACAATATATATAACACTTTCAACAACAAACTGTTGTAAAAGCAATATTATTTCTAACAAAAAATAAATATGAATTCAACATCAAATAAATTACTATGATTCCATGGATGAGAACAGTTACCTTCTCCACCACGTCCTCATCTATAAATGAATGCGATTTCATATTTTAGGTTAGATTTGATGTTGGTTTTAAAAGAGCTTGTTGTTAATGGGAGATGAGATTAGGATTTTGAATTTGGGAAAGTAGATGTTGGTGGGAGTCTGGGAGATGAAGGTGGAAGTATTTTTTTTTAAAATTAAAATATATTGTGAATGGACAAAAATAACTCACTTATTTGAGCTTTTCTTTCTTCAACAAATAAAATGGATGAAAATAGTGGATTGAGACGATTTTGTATTATGAGTGATCGAATTGATTCGATATTGACTATGGATAATCGAAATGATAAATAAAAGAATTTTAGTGGTGTCTAAATTCTTTTTCCAAAATAAAAATGAGTGAAAGTAGACCACCTTCATGAGATTAAATGATATGTGCATTTATTAATGTTTGAACATAATGTCATTTATTGGACTGTAGTTTGGGCAAGCCACGCCAGTCTAATTACCTTTTTTGAAAAAACATTGTATAGTTATTTTTAAATTTGTTGAAATTTTGACATTTTATATTATTTGCTTGCGCCCAAAATTTGAATTTTTTTATTTATTAATAACAAGCTAATAAATTTTTTGTTTATATATATATATATATATATATATATTATATATATATATAGTAAAAAATAAAATCGATTGACTATTTTTGAATAAAAACCTCGAATTAATTTAAGATGGATATAGTATTTGGTGGACGGGCGGGCAAGGAAGCAGTGCAGTCGATCCATTCGAAAATCCAGTGCTGGATCGGTCGGGTTCCGTGGCGATCCGGGATGCGAAAGTATCGGTCGGGGAACCGAGCGGATCCGGTGAGGTATTCATTTTTCGGTGCTTTTAATTTTTGTGGTATTATTTTTGAAATGTTGTTTAATTTTTGTGTTATTATTTTCGAATTGTGCTTTATTATTTTTTATTTTTTTATGTTTTTTAATTTTTAATTAGGAATTTAGGATATTCAATTTTTAATTAGTTTAATTCATGTAAATATGTTTGATTTGTTTTTGATTTTGTAAATATGTTCAATTTTTAGTGGATTTGATTTTGGATACCGGTTTGGTGTTGGATACCCGATCTTATTGGACGGACGGTCTGGGACAATAAACCGGTAACGACCCGTTTTGCAGTTCGGTTCGAATTTTTTTAACCAAAATGGAGTTTCAGTCATCTGAAACCGGTTCGAATGGGTCCAGTTTGGCAATATATTAGTTTTTTTTTCAAATTGAAGAAAATTAGAAAATATATTCATCATATATAGAGCATATGGAGCTGAAAAATCGCTTGACCTCTCATTCAAACATCCCTTTGTAATGGCGTGAATACAATGTGCTTACATGCAGATGAAGCTTGTGATAATACGATATATATGCATGAATATCCTACATTCCTTTGATCATCCAACATATTATTATTCGAACATATATCATATCAATTTCAATCGGTTGGACGTTTTCTGTATTATTATTCAGACACGTTGAGAGTGGTGGCGACCGCGTTTGTCTAGGCCGCGGCGACTCCATCTCTCGTTACGACTGTCGTTTTGTCGTCGTCATGACCATGACAAATCGTAGTCACGTTGTTGACGATGCCAACATGGCATCGTCGTCTCCTCGTCCTCCACTGGTCATTGTGGAGGAGGAGGAGCTACGTGATCAGGATTGTCTTGTACGTAATTTGGAGGCTGGTGTTGTGGAGGGGAATCATGATCAAGATGATGATTTCTCTGATCCTTTCGATATTGCTAATACAAAAAATGCTCCTCGTGAGTCCCTTAAAAGATGGAGGGTAAGATATCATACTCTCTTTTTATTTTTCCAAAAAGATTCTCAAGTTTCGAATTCTGATAATTTTATTGGTACCTGTTGTATGATGTTTGGTAAAAAATATAAAGAATCATCGGATTTTTAATATAGTTTAGTATGTATTTCCGATACGAAGAATGCTCCTCATTATTTGCTTAAAAGATGGAGGGTTTAATATAGTAATGTATATGATTATTGTATTCATTGATATAATAAGATATAATGTATATGATGATTGCATTCATTATCATTATAATAATATGTGATGCATGTAATGTGTATTATGGTTGTATTAATTTGTTATGTTTTACTATCTTTATCACAAAAAGAGAGGCTAGTTTGATTTTTGAGGTTTTTTTTATGATCTTTTTAATATTGCTAATACCAAGAAGGCAGCTCATGATTCCCTTAAAATATTTTTTTTTTTCAAGCATATCGTCTAGTTTTGAATTTTAATTTTTTATATATATGTTGTATCATGTTTTATAAAAAGTATATCAAATAATTGTCTTTTTTAATATAGTTTTACTATTGCTAATATGAAGAATGCTCCTCATGATTTGCTTTAAACACGGAGGGTTTAATATAGTACTCCGTAATGTGTAATGCATGTAATACGTATGATGATGTCTGTATTCATTGATATAATAATAAATAATGCATGTAATGTGTATGATTTGTATTCATTCATTATGTTCTACTAGCTAACAACATAAAAAAAGATGGTCTAGTTTGGTTTTAAATGATCTCTCCGATTCTTATAATATTGCTAATTCGAAGAATGCCCCTCACAAGTCCCTAAAAAGATGGAGGGTAAGATGCAATAATTTAGTCTAGTTTGAATTTTGATTGTTGCTAAAATGTTTTTATATTTGTTGTATAATATTTGGAGGAAAGTATATCAAATGCCAATATTCTAGTTGACACATTAATTTGATTGATAGAGATTATTTGTGTCAATTGAATCTCTTATGGATTTGTAAATTTTAATGATTGAAAATCAGCTGTTATCTTTCTGCCGAGGATGGACGTAGTGTAATGCATAGGAATGTGTGTGCTGATTATTTTCATTGCATGCAATGTGTATGATGATTGTTTTCATTGATTAAGTTCTAATTAAATTCATATTCTCGATTTTTTGTTTTATCATTGGATAAAATATGGTTCATTATGTTTTTATTGCAAATATTTTGTCTCTGCATTTGATGATATTAGTTACAATAACATTTGTTTTACTTTCATTCCTCCAATCAATTGTCACTGGTTTATTGTAACAGCAAGCAGCCCTTGTGCTCAATGCCTCTCGTCGATTCCGGTATACACTAGACTTAAAGAGAGATGACGAGACTGAACAACGTAGGCGGATGATCAGAGCACATGCTCAAGTTATAAGAGTAATGTCATGAAACCTAGCAATCCGATTTGTGTTTCGAACTTCATTTTAGTTTCTTATCTATTCTTTGTCTCAGGCTGCATTGCTCTTCAAGCTTGCTGGTCAACGAGCGATTGGTACATATTTTTTACTCCCTTGTTATTCTTGAAATGGCAACGGACTATGTTTTCTTGTTTGTTGACATATGTTGTAACTTATACAGTTTTGGGCACCACGGTTGCTCCTCAACTACTGGTGATTATGGGTGGACTTGAACAACTGCATTTCCATAACAGAGATCATAATACAACTGCACTTGAGAAATATGGAGGGGCAAGTAGATCTTCCATCTTCCATGTGAATTATGGTCAGATGTTCTTAATTCCATATTAATTACTGAGTTCAATGATTTGTCCAGGCCAGAGGGTTAGCACAGTTCTTTGAAACAAATATAAATTTAGATTCTTGGCCAGCGGAGGAGGGTTCGCTATGCGTAAGTCTTATTTGGGTCAAATATATCACGTGAAAGGACGCAGTTACTGGGTATGTGGAGTATTCTTCAAATATTTAAATGTCCATTTTACATCACAATCTAACTTCTATTTAACTAATTCTTTTTTCAGAGGTTCCTTTGGGAGTCATGGCAAGATTTGACCCTTATTATCTTGATTGTCGCAGCAATAGCATCACTGGCCCTAGGAATACAAACCGAGGTGGGATTATCATATTATTATATTGTAAATTTTAGATTTATTTTAAAGAACCACAGAGTTTAGCTTGAAATGGAGAAAAGACGAGGGAAAAAATTGCATGTGACCAATTACCTAACAGTCTACTATTTTGCCTTACTCTTGCAGGGTCTGAAAGAAGGATGGATAGATGGGGGCAGCATAAGCTTTGCAGTTTTTCTTGTGATCATTGTAACTGGTAATTACATTTGATGCATAACGTAATTGTTCAAAATGAACATGAACCAATGTCTCTAGACTAAATCGATTGCTTTCTTGTGTGGGATTCTGTTTAGCTACTAGCGATTATCGGCAATCACTCCAGTTTCAAAGTTTGAATGAAGAAAAACGAAATATAAAGTTGGAGGTAAACAATCATTGAACTCTGTCTCCCCACCCCCAAACTTCCAGATTTCTTGGATGCACACATAAAACTCGAAGATACTTTTGCCAGGTTATAAGAGGTGGCCGAAGGGAAAAGATATCCATTTACGACATTGTTGTTGGCGATGTTGTACCCTTAAAGATTGGTGATCAAGTATGATAACTATCCCTATCATTGGTGATAGATGTATTTCTACTTGGACTTGGATTGTTGATTTGTTATTGATTTCACCAGGTTCCGGCTGACGGAGTAGTAATTACTAGTCACTCTCTCGCCATTGATGAATCTAGCATGACTGGAGAGAGCAAGATTGTAAGCTGTTTAGTCCCTATTTCATGGCATTTTCTAGATGTTGAGCATAATTAATTGATTCAATATTCTTTTAACAGATGAGAAAAGACCCAAAGGATCCATTCATGATGGCTGGTTGCAAGGTTGCAGATGGTGCTGGAACCATGATGGTAAGGCCACAATTACAAGCTCTTATGTTTAAGCTTAATCTTACAAGTGTTTCTATATAACTACTAGTAGCCTTTGGGCAGTAATGGATTTGTACATTCTTTTCAGTCCTAAAGCACCATGTATTTAATAACCTGGCGCAAACCTAATTAGCTGGTTCAGTTTAAAACCATAAGAACATTTGTTGGTCTTCAAATAACATATGAAAATACATTGGCCATTCGGTTTGTAATATTATTGCTGTCATGAAAAAAGTAATCAATTTTATTTTCAGTACTGTTTAACTGTATGATGATAATTTTTTTATTTTGCTATAGGTAACTGGAGTAGGAATCAATACTGAATGGGGATTATTGATGGCCAGCATATCAGAGGATAATGGTGGGGAAACCCCTTTACAGGTACTTACCTATCATGTCTTTCCTCATTCTTATTGATTGTTGAGCTATACATATCTCTAATTCGAGCTTTTCCTGGTTACAGGTTCGTTTGAACGGGATTGCAACTTTTATAGGCATTGTTGGGCTCACTGTGGCTCTTTCGGTGCTCGCTATTCTATTGACTAGGTAATTCGAATAGTCCCAGTTGTAGTTTTATTCGAAATTAGTCACATCTATCGTTACTCATCTGGATAATTCCTCAGGTTCTTTACTGGTCATTCAAAGAATCGTGATGGAACTGTTCAGTTTGTACGGGGGCAGACCGACTTAACTAAAACAATAGACCTGGTGATTCATATATTCAGTACTTGCGTAAGTACTCTTCTTCATATTTCTACTCCTTTGTTAAGTAACATTTACAAAACACTTCCTTGTTGTATTGTTATGCTGAAATGTTTTTTTTCCAGGTGACAATTGTGGTCGTGGCAGTTCCTGAAGGACTTCCATTGGCAGTGACATTGACGTAAGTATCATCTGTACCAAATTATATGTGTAGTTATGGGTTTTTTCCTAAGGATACAAGGGCTAAGGCTGATTCGCCTTTATATTGTCTGGTGTTTTTATCCTAATATGTATTCCTTTTTGACAGCTTAGCATATTCAATGAAGAAAATGATGGCTGACAAAGCCTTGGTATGTTATTTGAACTTTTCTCTTGAATAAACTATTTTTGTTAAAGATTGACACAGGTGATCTTAATAGAACTATTAATAAAAAATTAATATGCAGGTTCGTAGGCTTTCAGCTTGTGAAACTATGGGCTCAGCAACAACCATTTGTAGTGATAAAACTGGAACTCTCACTCTAAATGAGGTTGGCATTATGGTGTTGTGGACATATTTCCTGTTTGTCTTCGCTTTCTGAATGTAGAAATCCCTGAATATGTATCTATCATCCTTGTGTTGCAGATGACAGTGGTTGAGGCTTATGTTGGTGGAAAGAAACTCGATAATGTTGAAGATGGTTTGCAATTGCATGAAAAGATTTCCTCTCTGTTAGATGAGGGAACAGCACATAATACTTCGGGAAGTGTGTTCCCCTCTAAGGTATCCCCCTCTCTCTCCATAACATAAACATTGCTTCAAGTCTGAGGTTCTTAAATCTTCAGCAAGTTTATTCAATTGGCATTTGTTCATGTGAAGGTTTGAAGTCTTTTACGAAAGACCACCTATTCTACTTCATAATTCTGTTTAAGCTGTATAATATATTTTTATAGTTATTTTCGTGTATTTATTCTTAAATTAATCTGCACATATATCTGTTATTTGTTTTCTTGATTGAAGAGTTATGTTTGTTTCATTTCACATGCATGACATTCTGTCTTTCGCTTGGTTTTGGGCTCATCTGTAGGATGGAAATGGGATTGAGATTTCTGGATCTCCCACAGAAAAGGCCATTCTTGCATGGGGTATAAAGGTACTATTTATAATCATCTCCAAATCTAAAATTTCATTTCGCTAAATATTGATGCCAATCTTTGTTACAGCTGGGAATGAAATTTGACACCGTCAAATCAAATTCTATTGCTGTGCATGTTGCACCTTTTAACTCCACAAAGAAGTGTGGAGGTGTGGCAGTTCGAGGACGGGTAAGTCCATGGGTTTGTATTCCTAGGGTTCTAGCTGCTTCCAATAATTAAATGGATGTTCACTTCTTTTAGGGCACTTGTCTGATATTGTACTTTTAATTGTTGTTTTTTAGAGTGACTCCGAGGTTCATGTTCATTGGAAAGGAGCAGCTGAAATACTTTTAGACATATGCACAACATATATTAATGCAGATGGTCAACGTGAATCCCTCGACAAGGATAAGGTTTGTAATGTATATGAAGTTTTATGGTGGAAACTAAAATTTGTTACTCATTTAATTGGTTCAGCCTTTCCTTGATTTCCCTTACTTTAAGAGATTGGATGCATCTCTTGAGAAGCATGACCTTCCTGACGGTTCCCATAATTCTATTTAAAAGTTCATGTTATTCCTGTATGATGTATTTGAGTACTTCAATTTGGTTGTCTACATTTTAGTGGACATTGTTTTGAGAACCATATTTTATATGTTTCTGATATTATTGAACATAGAGACCAGTGTATTATATAACGCATTTGTCATTATGGATTCGTCAATGAATATAAGGAGCATTTTCCCTCGTAGGGTTTCTTTAAAGAAGCCATAGAGAACATGGCTTCAAGGAGTTTGAGATGTGTAGCCATTGCATACAGAACATGTGAAGCGAGTGAGGTTCCAACTGATGAAGCATCACTAGCACAATGGGTTTTGCCTGACAATGACCTTGTTCTAATTGGTATTGTTGGAATAAAGGTAATAAAGTTTTTTGAGAATTTTCTTAAGAGCACATAGTTATTTTAATGGGTAGTTTGTTCTTTGCTGTTTGATGCTTATTAGATCTATTACTAGTGATATTTCAGAGCACTAGTTTTGTTAACATTCTGTCATGTAACTATTGCATATCTTGTAACCCAATTAGCCTTATTGTTGGTCTCTACTAAATTTCGTTCGGTTTTATATCATATTCTAGTGGTTGAAATATCTTTTTTATAACTATTGTGTACCTTCCTCCAAAGGATCCTTGTCGCCCTGGTGTTAGAGAAGCTGTTAGAAGATGCAAGGATGCTGGTGTCAAGGTAATCCGTTTGAACTTCGACATGATTTTTTGTAGAGAATTTATATCAAAATTTACTGAAGCAAGATAAAAAGTTATACTAGGAGAATTTATATCAGTAATTACTGAAGCCAGATACTAAGATATAGTGGGAAACACTTACTTTGATAGCTGGAGACTAAGTTAACCATGTCTTGTTTATGATTGGTCATTGCATGAAGAGATTATCTGAGAATAAGGGCTATATTTTCTGGTAAATATAGTGGTGAATCTACTTCTTATTGTTGAATCAATCTTAGTAGATGCGATTCTGCTAGACGTGATCTTTACTGATCATTACTATCAGGCAGTAAAGAGAATAACTTGTTTTTCGCCATTTCTTGAGAACAAATAGGTTAACGAAACTTAGTTTTCTGTAGGTCTCTAAATAATATATGTCCTCAGAATCATTTATTAGATGAAGCAAAATAATTTATGAATGCTAATATGCAACTGTTATGGGCATGTAAAGCAGTTACTTTTTTATTACTATTCACTCTTTCAACCAGGCTCAAAAGACTAGTGTTTCAAGGACTTCCATCTAAAACGGATTATTATTCGCTGTAATTTTTCAAATATTATCTCTAGAAAGTTCAATGATTATACCTTATATTGTTAACTACTAGGTTCGTATGGTGACTGGAGATAATCTTCAGACGGCCAGAGCAATAGCCTTGGAGTGTGGAATTCTTGAGTCGGAAGCAGATGCTAATGAAGACAACATTATTGAAGGAAGAGTATTCCGCGAGCTATCTGAGAAAGAAAGAGAAGTAGTTGCAAAGAGGATATCGGTATGATCTCTTATAAATTAAACTTCTGTGTTTGTGTCAATTATAACCGTTTGCACGCTTTCCTAGTGGTACGAACAAATAATGTGAGTTGTGTTCAGGTAATGGGGAGGTCTTCTCCAAACGACAAACTTTTACTCGTGCAAGCGCTACGCAGACAAGGGGATGTTGTTGCAGTTACTGGTGATGGAACTAATGATGCTCCAGCACTCCATGAGGTTGAATAATTTTATATCCATACAGTTATGCTTGATGTAAACCTGCATCCTACATATCATTCTTTTTCTGTAATAGATTTCATAGAAGCACTTAGGCAGATAACTAAATCATTTCTCATTTCTTAGTTATCTGAGCATTTAGAGAACATACATAAAAGCATGTGAGATTATCCACAAACCATTAGGCTTTACGTTTAATTTCGTTTCTGGTGAGTCTGCATCTTGGTGTAAAATTGGAACCAAAGTACCAAACTTATAAGGTGCTACATGATTATTCACTTAAGTTATTCATGTATTTTGAGCACTTTGTTTGATATGCAGTTTATTCTTCAGAATCGATCTTAGCAATTGTGACGATCTTAGGAGTCCTCATTTAGTTTTGCACATCAATACTGGGCATGCACATGCTTATAAAATTTTGTGAATGCAATACATATATGACTCCACTATTCATCATGCTTAGACTTTAGTGTTACACGAGAAGATGACTAATGAATCCTATTTTACCCTTTCAGGCTGATATAGGTCTTTCAATGGGGATACAAGGAACAGAAGTTGCAAAAGAGAGCTCTGATATTATTATCCTGGATGATGATTTTACTTCAGTTGTAAAGGTTAGTGTGAACATGTTTCAACCCTTTTCAAAGTCAAAACAACTGCAACTGATATCTGTTAAAAATTTTGCCAAGACAATGGATATGAGTTGAAATAGCATACTTGAAAATGTGCACTACCCCATGAGAGCCTATTTGATCAGGGACTCCGTCAGAGTGGAACGTCACAATTTTATAAGAGTCAGAAGTCCCTTCAAGCTTGTTATGATAATGAATTTTAATGTTTTTGATATAGGTTGTTCGCTGGGGTCGATCTGTATTTGCAAATATTCAGAAGTTTATCCAGTTCCAGCTCACAGTTAATGTTGCAGCTTTGGTGATCAATGTTGTCAGTGCAATAACATCAGGAGATGTCCCTCTTACCACAGTGCAGGTCCTCTCTCTCTAATTTGGATTCAGTTATATTTAAGCATTTATTTCAGATTTCCCAACTGAATGCTAATATTCAATTATTTCTTCGGCTGCAGCTCCTCTGGGTCAACCTTATTATGGATACTCTGGGAGCATTGGCTTTGGCAACTGAACCACCCACAGAGAAGCTTATGCATAGAACTCCTGTTGGTAGAAGGTTAGTTTGTTCTACACAATTTATATGCAAGACTTCTCCTTATAGTATGAACCGACACTGATTTGATTTCCGCCTCCAGATGTATAGTTGTACCAGCAAAAAAAAAAAATCATAAAATTTGTGTAATCTGTAAGATGAAACCATTAGGTTCCCATTAATATTAGTGTAACTGACAAAATGTCAATAAGTGAGCTCTAGTTATCTATTCGCCCTACAGAAAGAGCTTTTGTTCTAATTTATGTTGTTTTATATTATTCTCAGGGAACCTCTTGTGACCAACATCATGTGGAGAAACTTGCTTGTCCAGGTTCATTTCATTACTTCATTTAATTAAAATACATATTTCTTTAGCTATCTCTACTTCTTTTCCACATATTTCCGTGTATTATTTAGTCGAGCTTGTAAGAAAGAGGTCATACTTGAATGGACTTTTATACAATATCCGTGTGTCTTGGTGCTTCGCAGGCCTTATATCAAGTTGCTGTCCTCCTTGTTTTGAACTTCAATGGGAAGGAGCTTCTCAACTTAAAACACGAGACCACTGAAAAGGCTAATGTGGTGACGAATACAGTGGTGTTCAATGCGTTTGTCCTCTGTCAAATAAGTTATCTTCGCGGAGTTTGAAGATTATATCATGTCTTTGTTGGACTTGATGTATGCTCATATTTTCCTCTTAAATAATATCTTCAGCTGCGATATTCGAGTTATTGACAAACTAAATTGCAGATATTCAATGAGTTCAATGCCAGAAAACCAGAAGATATGAATGTCTTTAAGGGGGTGACCAAGAACAGCCTTTTCATTGGAATAGTAGTAGGCACTTTTGTTCTTCAGGTGAGTTCTGCGTACAATTAATAATCTTTTGGCTGTTATTTTCCCAGCAATCGCCTATTTCTAACCCCTCTTTCATGTCACAAACAGATACTCATCATTGAGTTCGGTGGCAAGTTCTTTAAAGTAGTTCCGATCGACTGGCATTACTGGCTCCTTTGTATGGGTATTGCCATTCTCAGGTTGGTAGCTATTCTGATACTAGGACATCACTCTTCAATATATATCCGTCTTGTTATATGCTTCGTCTGATAGCCTCACGGGGAAGGGATGGAACGGGGGGGTTGATGGTTTTCTTTTGCATATTAAACGCGCACAAGGTGGCACTCTCCATTTATATCTTTGTTGTGAAGAGTAATGGGAACTGAGGGAGATACACTGGTGGAAATAGAAGGTCTCCTTCATTTCTCCCTCCTGTTGCCTTCCCATTACCGCCAAAATTATAACAAGATCGCGCTCCTGCCATTTATATTTCCCTTATGCCACTGTCCTTACATTCCAAACAATGCTGTACGTAGTTTGTTTTGCTTTTGTTAATCAATCTCATGTGGTAACTTGTTATTTTCTCTTCATTTGTATAGCTGGCCCCTTGCTATACTCGGAAAGTTCATACCAGTACCGAAGACTCCCCTGGGCAAGGTCTTCCTGAAGCCATATCGACGATGCATTGCTGCTCGGGATGCTCGTAAAACAGAATGATCGTCCTCTAACTCTCATTGCCACATTGTATGATGACAATAATAGAGATGTAATTGAGGGAAACTAGAGCCATATAAACTATTGAACACTTCTGCAAACTAGTTCATTCCAAAAAAATAAAAAATAAAAAATAAAAAACTCCATACCTGTAATACAGGAAAATAATGCTACATGTTGATTGTTGTAAATGTATTTGTCCATATTTATGAAACAAATCGAGATCTTGTTTCACTGAGGATGTCTTTTTCAACAATGTTACTGTCTGCTAGAGAAAGAATGTGTGGGTGATTTACTGATTTGACTTGTTTCAATTTATTTGTCACTTTTGGAATATAGAACATCCACCTTCCAAGAATATACATCAAACATTTCTTCAAATAAGTAGACATTTCAAATTACATGATTTCAGAAGTGAAATGTCTTCAAAATAAATGGACATGAATCATGATACACTGTTTGTTGTACATTGCCTCATCAAGAAAACTAATTGGGGCTGTTGACATAAAAATTGAGGAAAATTTCTAGCAAAAAAATTCTTGTTATCTAGGAATTATGCATTTAATCTGCCAGAGGCAAATTCCTCTCATCTTTGAATGTGCTATTTGGAACTTTTTTAAGTTTTGGATTAGATTTTATAAGAGCTAGCAAAAACAAGAATAGGCAAAGTGGTTCCTTTTTGTGACATAATGAGATAAGAAATCCGCAGAAGACGTGGAAGAATCTGGAATGTTCGCTGGCACCAGTATTTGTGTCTTGCCGGATGCAATTCTCTTACCAACCACATTGGCGTAGAACAAGCCTGAGATGGCTGGCACGAACACATCACTCTGGGAACAAATATAGAAGTCGATAACCTTCACATATTCGGATGCCTGGGAGTTGAGGAATTTCGTTTTTCTATCCGCTGACATTATGCTTTCCTGTAACAGCATTTCCAGTATAATTAAACAAGGATTAGAATAAGTAGATATTACACTTATTAGAATAGTTGAAGGCAATGAAATGCAAATAAATCAGAAGTAACATTTTCAAGAAAGAACAGATAATAGAGGTACCTTTGTGTAAGTTTTAGGGAAGAAATCCTTGAGAGTGTCTAGGCTGTTATCCCACCTCGACTGAGTAAGATATACGGTCGTATCCTTACCAAAACCAATCTTCCTTAAGAAAAGAGCTATTTCTTGTGGACTGTAACAACTCTTCGATCCAGAAGCTCCATTTCCTTGGCACCCCTTCTTCTCCAACATATCAACCCTCAAATCTACTGCAATAAATTTCCCATTTGTTTTCCGACTCAAAGTTTTAAGGCGCTCAACCATAGAGTCGACTACTTCATAAACTTCAGATTTAAGCTCAAGACTTCCAAACATGGCCAAACATGCAACCGAGTCAAGATTGCTCTTTGTTTCAGTCTTCTTCATGTTCACAGAAGGAAAATAAGCGACCAATCTAATGTTACCCTTTGATCTGAAAACTGGTTCAACATTCTCAGCCAAATAATCCTCTGTAACCTGACTTGGGACCTTCACTACTGCAAGATTCCGAGCTGAAATTTTAGCAGGTAGGCTTCTTGCTACTTTAACCACCCCTTCTAAGCTCTGTTCTAACTTCTCAACGTCATAGACATCTTCGAAGTTCCTGAAAGTGAAATAATGTTTTACAATTTTAACATGGAGGAAATTTTTTATTAAAGGTAAAAAATGACATGGGAATGGTCCAGCTAAAAAGTTTCTTTATATAATCCGTAATGGGCACCAAGTGAGCCTCAAGTGTATATTGATTCCCAATATCTTACTGCACTTATCTGACTCCACATGTAAATTGGAAACTGCAATTGGAACATGGGAAAACCAGAGTTCCCATTATATTGAAGAAACACTCTTAAGCTTGTGGAACATATTACTCCAGAGATAGCATTATATAACTGTTTAGAATTTATATAAGCTCATAACTGGTAAAGCGCATAAGGGGAACAATTTGAACTGCAAATTAAGCTGACCGAATTACAGGATGATAATAAATAAGTAAGATATATAATCTTAGAGCATCTAGGTGACAAACAAAGTCAGCAACTTGTCCGACATTTGGCTTTCCAGTTAATCTCACATGGCTCAATTATGGGCTTATGGCTGAAAACTCCATCAAGGACTAAATGTGAATGGATAAGAACTAAGAACGTAATTTAATCTAAATAGTAGTTAGATTTAGCACCAGGCAGAAACATGATAATGTTGCTTCTGACAAGTACTATAAATTTGTTTCACCAAGATACATTTTCACAAGAATTCATAAAATTTCATGTCACTTGGTAATTCACAAGAATTCATAAAATTTCATGTCACTCGGTAAATGCCATCATGTTTTCCAACTATGCAAGATCTTATTTAGCAGTGATACCACATTTTTTATGTAAGAATCAAGTCATGTTAAGATTTATGGAAATACGAACATTCGATCCCCAGGTTGACTTCCCCTGATGTCTGGAAGTACAAGAGTTGCATGCAGATATCTCGCTACTACCATTGCATTGGCAATCTGTAAGAGAGTTGGGACAATATATTAGCATACAGTAAGGTGATCATCATCACTCAGAGAAATACTTTAAATGGATATAGAGCACTCTGAAATCATATTGACTAAAATTTATTACAATGATAAAAGTCCATGAGCAATGCAATATTGCAATCAGTCCAAAATAATACAAAAATTAGAACTGGAAAACAATATACTGTGAAACACACAAACGAAATTCAGATGCCCATCTGATTGCGTAGAACAAGCATATGAAGGAGTGGTAAGACTCCTTTATCGACCATACTACTGCTTCTGCTCTATAGATTAGATGTCAAGTATATTACCTGGGAAGCATGATATTCAGGACCATTAGTCAATGAGAACGTCACAAATCCTTCTGATTGGTCTGACTCCTCTGTAAACCAAGAAACAGATACGATTAATATATATACATATAAAAAATTTAGATAGATATTATACACTCTGTTCGGCCACAAGAAAGAGAGGTATCACTTCCAAAGAATTACTCATATCCAGAACATGGAAGTCGAGCTCAAGAATCCAAAAACAAAGTATTATAAGAACTAGAAAGTACAAGTACCCAAAAGTGGTTTATCCCAGCATTGCTTCAGGGTTGATGCATCCCCCCTCCAAGGGCCATCCCCTCCAGTTGAACTAGAAACTACGCTATGCTCTGAAGTTCTCTCAACAGATGCCATTTCATGAATGTTCACCTATTGAAAAGAAGAAAATTAAAGAGTGCAACACATCTGCAGTTGGTTGAAAATCCATTGAGTAAAATATACTCCCTCAATGAGCAGTTGTTATTTGTTAGGAACACAATTAAGACAAATATCATTACATAATAATTATATTAGTTCATCAAAGATTAAAGAATAGGACCAAACATAAATGGCAAATAAAGCAAAAAAAACTCTACAGTGACCATTTTAATCATTACAGATTCAACATAAATAGCAAATAAAAATCCCAACTTTATCATCAATCAAGAAACAATCAATGCTAAGCTAAATCCAAAAATGGAGCAACAAGCATTTAGTACTTGAATAAAAATCCCAAGTTTATTATCAATCAAAAAACAATGAATACTAAATCCAAAAATTTAGTAACAAGCAACAATAAATTAGTACTTGAATAAAAATACCATTTATCATCAATAAAGAAACAAGAATGCTAAACCCAAAGATGGAGTAGCAAGCAACAAATAAATTACTAGTACCTAAATAAAACTCCCCACTTTATCAATCAAGAAACAATCAATGCTAAATTCATAACCAATGACCACGAAATATTAGTTGCAACATTACTTGCAATGACGAGTTCTTAGGTTCGAATCCAATAACAAAATATTACTGTAACAAGGCCTAATCTTTGAAAAAAAAATGAATGCTACAATTATAAATGGAGTACCAAGTAACAACAAATTATTATAGTACCTTAATAGAATCAAAATGGTCACGTTTAATCATGTTTCCAAGCATAACAAACATGGTTACTGTTAAAACTGCAGCCAAAATTTGCCTTGGATCAAATGCCATCTTTGTTTCTCTTTCTTGAACTAAACAACAATGATCACTCCTACCCTTCTTTAAATATTGGCAAATGAGTATATATATACAAAAAAATATGCAAGATGAGGTAGAGAGAGAAAGCAAGTGACACAAAAGCAATGATTGAATAAAGAATTGAGTGAAAAGAAGGGAATCAAGATTGAGAAGAGAGTGAGTCCACTTCACTCCACTGCTTTGTTTTGGAATTTCTGGTTAAAGATTCTAGTATTATGCTCCGAGCTTTATTATAGTTGATTCTCAATTAACTTGTTTTCTTCTACCACCGACGGTTTCAAGAAAACAAATATAGACAGTATTGGTGAATTTGTGATGGATTAGGTCGTTAATTTATTTTTCACATAAATATTTTGATCGAAACATCGCTGTGAAACTATCGAATAAGTGGTTTCACAGTATTGCGGCCGATGTTTAGGTGTGCGATCAAAAATAGCGGGGATTTGCGAGGTCCGGTTAAAAAAAAACAAATAGGCTGCAGTTTACCGTGCAATTCGAGAAAAGTAAATTGCGGATCGTTAAAAAAAAAAACAAATAGGATCCATCCTTAAGACTATGAAAAACGTTAAAGACATAATGTAAGGCCTCACCCATTCTGTTTGATTGAGGAGGTTAATGGGATGTGTTCGGAAGATCCGGCTATTACGGATATGTCAATTAATTTAATCGAATCGGCGTCATGGCGTGACATTCGTTTGATGTTATAACACGAAGCCGGATATTATACCCGAGGGGTCGAATGCGCACCGATATTAAGATGTGTAGGCTTTAAATGTCACTGTCATTACCTTTTCCAGTAGTGATGCCTCGGGACTCCGTGCCATTATTATCTCGAGCCATATTATCAATTATTCTCTTTATATTTTACAGTCTAGATGTAGTAGATAATATTTCATAAAATAATCATTTTTTTCTCCACATCACTGAAATTTGTGTCCTTATTAGTAAATACTCCATCAGATTTCCCTTTTAGTTATCTTTCCCTACCCCACGTTTGTACATGGATTACAAAAAATAAAAAATAGTGAAAGCCGTGAAAATGTATTGAAACTATCATTGGTCGGTTGATAATGTAATAGCAAAAGTAGACAAAAAATACATTGAAAATGTGAATTATAATTTTCTATGCTGGAAAGACCTTGATAATTTGGGAACTGAAAAAAAAGAGGTGACCTAGAAGACAGAAGTATAGGAATGGAGGGTGTAATGCGAGAATAATTTTATTATTTATTTTAGGAATTACCATAAAACCCACTATAGGAAAAATTCACGAGTTTCTGGGTTTTATCAAATCGAAGGCATGTCAAGCCCATGAGTCCACTAGCGTTCTTGACGATTTGTGAGATGCTTGACTTGGGCTTGACTTGATAGAAGCTTCGTATGAGCTCGGTTTGATTTGAGCTTGATTTGGCGTGAGCTTGATTTGAGCTTGATCTTGACTTGATTTGATTTGGACTAGGGCTCTATGGTTTGGGCTTGGTAGGAGCTGTGAAATTTGGATGCGAATAACGCGATGGACTTGAGGCAGTGCGGACTTGGATATGTGGTCAAGTCGGAGGCGCTTCTTGACATATTCCCGTGTTGGCTGTATGTACTTGATCTTGGGTCTTGGACTTGATTTTCGGTCTATATTAGACTTGATGGACTTACTGGCGTTTGTAGTGTGGGACTTGACTTTGAGTACTCTTTGGTGGGATTATGTGAATTTGGATAATACAACTATACTATGAGGACTTTGTAGCAGAGGCCACTTGTCTTTGATGGAATTTGATTTGGGGATGAACTGAGCTTTAAGTTGTATGGAGTGATAGCAAGTATTGAAGTAGAGTTTTTTGCTTGTACTATAATGGCCTAGCGCGGCGTGTTGGCATGAAGAGTGGGACTTAGTGAGATTTGGCCTCACTTGGACTTGATTTAACTTTAGTAGCGTGCTTCTATCTTGCCCATACTCTGAGGCTTTAACTGACTTATTCTTGTAGTGATGTCGGTATGAAGGTGCGTTCCAACCTTGTTGATAATCTTGATTAATTAGGCAGAGGGGGCTTTAGTAGCGTGTTTGACCGTTCGGTGTATTCTTATATCTCTGCGGAACTTGATGAATCAAAGCGCGAAGTTTTTTAGGTGTTACCATGCAGATTTATGAATAATTAGAGGCTATTTAGCTTATTCACAGCGAATATTGACGTTCTTGAGAAAACCTTCTTGATTCTCGTGATTTTACTTAAACGAAGAATTACTGCGTTTGTGCAATAATCTTGATTTCGGGCGCCTCTTTTGGCTGCACGGAGGTTTCCAGCCACCATGTGGTGTTTCTTGGCGGTTTTAAAGATTTAAGCTTTAGAGAAATCTTAGAGGTTTTCTCTGGCGTATTTTCTCGGGTGTTTTTGGATATGAATGGTGTTTTTGGATGTGAAATATGGTCTCCATTTTCGAACAAAAAGGGATGGGGGTTTATATAGGCTTCTGGGCTTCAAATGCTTGTTTTTGATTGGTTGATTTATTTTCAGGTGGATTATGATCTTAACCGTTGATTGTTTGAGGCAAGATCTGGACCGTTGATAAAAAAACATAACTTGGTCCCCAAGAAAACCTAAAGTAGGCGCCTACTTTGAGGTCCTTGGACTTTTTGGAGCTTTTGATTTTGATCCCAAGCTTGCTTTGGAGTCTTCGTTTTTTCAATCCCGTGATTTCGGATTAGCATTTGAGCCCACGTGGCTTCCGGAATATTCCATATAACCGATTTTAATCAACAAAATTGAGGATTTTAGAGCCACGGTACAGACATTTAATGTGGTGTTTTCTCGGGAACCTATTTCGAGTTCAAATTTAGGGTTAATTAATGTAGAAACCCTTATTTTTTTGACTTATTAACTCGGTTTGATTTCGAGAACCCTTGTTCGATCGAGGGTTTGATTTGAATTTAGGATTTAATCAAGAACCCTAATCATCCACGTGACATCTTTTTTAGTAGCTCGACTTTTAATTAATTTGATTAATTTATCTTAATCAATTTAATTATTATTTTAATAAATTTTCGATGTCTACAAGAAGGACGATGACCCCTTACTATACGCCTCAAGTTCCTCTACTAATTAGGATGATGGGTGCAAGAGAGGATAAATGTTAACATGGATGCAAATATATATCTCATGGAAGATTAAATGGACATTGATTTTTATTAGTATTATTTTTAGATAATGATATTGTATAGACGACTATTTTTGTAAAAATTGTCTTCAAACGATTACTTGAATTCAGGTTTTCACATGATGAACATTTATTGTCACTAATCACTAACATACTAACATATATAAAAGTGTGATTAAAGATTGTGTTTTTTTCCTTTTTAGATTACTAATAAATTACCCTTATATCTAAAAAGAGAGAGGATAAATGTACTAACTTTGCTTAAAACAACCAAAACATATAACTAATAGTTGAGTAAGTACATGTTAAAGAAAAATATTTTTTCGTTACAACGATTCAAGAATAAAGATTAACAAAAGTAGAGATCATGACATATACAAAAACCTTTTGTTTCACATTCTTATGATTTTTTGGATTGAAGTGTTTTTGTGATTGAACCAAAATTGGTATCACGGATATTTTTGTTACGCTTTAAGTCGTGAACAAATTTTTTTGTTACGCTTTCACCTATTTGTGTTATATTTGCATATATGCCTAACATTTTTGGAGAGTAAAAAGATTTCAGACATTTCAAAACTAGATGAAATCATTACAACTCCAAATAACCTTTGTCTCATCAGTTTTTCCATCACCCTTAGCTCCAAAATTCAAAACATTTTTGGTGTTGGTTGCATCAGCCATTGATAATCTCCTAATTGATGTTTCGAGAGAGAATGCAGAAGGATAGGCATGGAAGTCATAAGCAGATTCATCTTGGTAGTTATTAGAAGTTGAATCCGCATCATGTATGCCCTTGGAACATGACACCATACAAACAAAAGAGAGAATAATGACAAACATGATAAAAGGGATAATATTCTTTTGTGGTGACATCTTTTGTTTTCTTTGTAAAACGAGTACTAGCTTGTTTGAGAGAGACAATTAATTTAAGATAACAGAAGGTTTATTAGCTCTTGATTATACGGTGATAATTATGTAGTTGTATGTTGCATGAGTAGCTATTTATAGAACTAAATATGGATAAGGTTTAATGGATAATTTGAATCTACTGATGATGACTTGATAGCAGCATGTACATGATAAATCAATAGATATATAGTTTCCATATTCTGTGCATTGTAGCTTTTTAAATACACATGTACTATTTTGTTTAAAGTAATGAATCACAAAATTATATATATGGAGTTGATAGTTATAAATGAAATATATATCTAAAATAATCAAATGTGTTAGATGATCTCAAAATAGGTTCATATGTAGGTTAATTGACTTATTTAGTTTCCCATGTACGACTCCTTATGGCATAGTATGGTAGTGAAATGTTAGAGATTTGCACGAAATGTATACTTAATTAGATTTCTATATTCCATAGTATAATTGTATGTCTATATGTTGATATTAGAGATATTACTATTATATATTACGTACGTACATTGATATTGTTAAATAATTAAACATATCAATATAACTTAATTGATGTAATTATAAGTAAATGTTTTATTATCGTAATTTCTTATTTAGAATAGAATTGTATCAATTATTGTATATCTTGTAGAATTATAGCATACATATTCATGTAGATAAAGGTATCAATATTCTACTCAGACACTCATCTTTTTTTCTCTTTGAGAATAATTTTTCCTTTATCCAATATTATTAGATAGATAATAATGCACAAGGGTAACATTTGAAATAAATTTTCATATTCTATTTCCTTTTTCATCAAACTAGCAACTTGATCGTTAATTAGATAACTATAGTATATCAATTCGAAAATTCATCGAGATCATATATATGTATGTTATCTAGCTGGTACATCCCTGTAAGAACATACTTGTAATTTATCTCAAATCCAGCTCTATCCAATAAGTTGCAGATTCCATCAAAGTAGATAAAATACATAAGTTATGTTTTTCATACGTTATATCCTAATAATAATAAAAATATAAAATTTTACTGTGTGAGTGACCTAATTCGTTAACATACATCCCTTTTAAAAATTAGGGTTCAGTTATGGTGTTAAACCTATTGTGAGAGTACGTATAAGATAATATATATATACGATCTAAAATATAATCAAGTTTTACATGTTATTGGTGCATGGTTAATATGCATTTTAGATTTTGAACTAAAATATTATAAGTATAGATAGTAAAAATTTATTAAAAAATAAATTAAAATGATTAAGACAACTTAATCAAAATAATTAAATCAAGCCACTAAAGAAATGACACGTGGCTAGGGTTCTCGATCGAATCCTAAATTTAAAGTATAACCGCCGTGCGGACAGAAGTGGGAAATTAAGCGTAGTAAAATTAGGATTAAACACAATTTAAACTCGAAATAGGATTTCCTAAATTTAAAGGGATTTTAATAAATTAGATGTAAGCGAAACAAAATTAAAATTTTTAAGACGAAGCGAGCAAAATAGCATGATTCGATTAAAATAAATGACCTTGGTGTATTTACTGAAAACTCAGCTTTCAAATTCAAGCGGCAGAATTTGTTTAATAATAGTAAAATATAAATATTCTGAAGTAATATTATACTTTTGATTTGTATTATAATTTATTTTGTTCATGGTTATATGATCATATAATTTTAATAATCTAATTTTAATAATAAGTTTAATTTTTTTTTATGTCTTAACTAACCGTATCGAGTTTAATAAAGAATGGTGCGTCGTAGCAATTATGTTATTAGAAATATCATTTTTCTATTTTTAACGAAAAATGCACCTTATGTTATTTTGTTGTTAAATATCCACGTTTAGATTGATTAGTAGTATAAATTATTCATAGTTCCATATTCTAAATTTTATTTACGTATTCTTTTTATTATATTTTATTGGTGATTGACTCAATTATATTTGCCTGAAAACTGAATAATATTTTAATAAAATTCTCTCAATTTTAGCCATAAAACAATAAAGCGGCTTAGCATTCGTCTCCTTGTTCGAATGTGAAATACTCGAATGAATTATATTGAAAATCAATGGAATACCTCTTTTAAAACTATATATTGTGCGATAATTTTTAATAGAGAAATTAAACCTCAATAGTATATATGTGATTAATACTTGATATGAATTTTTTTAATTTTGACATCAATACTCTTTAATATAAAGGTAAGGCAGGTGATCAAATAGAAGATGATAGTATATACATATATCGAATGTTAAACAAATAAGAAATTGGATTATATATATAATATACATATTCATGCATATTTTTAGATAACAATGTCGATGAACTATATTTCATATAGGTGAAAACTAATAAATATTATTAGCAATGACAATACTCTTATTAGGTGAATTGAATTTTTTTAATTTCCTTTCTATATATTAGATTTGACTCTAATTAATTGCATCTATGGTTTATGAATAAAGAATATTTTAATTTAATTATAAAAACTTCTTCCCCAAATAATAATAACATAAGGTATATATTATAATAAAAATAAAATTTGAAAACTGAAATATCAAATATATTACTCTCCGTACTAAATGATTTTCATGTGATTTAAGTTCTCCCAGGTGGCAAACTTTGCTGTGATAAACATAGTTTGAATCATTTAATCAATATTAAAATGCATTAAAAATATTGCTCCTCCGTACCCGATTTGAGGCGTTTTGCCAAAAATAGAAATCTAGATAATTCTTGTTTTATTCATATGGCGATGAAATCTAGGGAAAATAAAATATAGGGGTTAATTTGAAATTTCTTTAAATTGATGTAAAAGTAAAAGTCTGTACATTATGGGATGGGCGGGAGTATTGTTTGATAATTTTCAAAATCAAATAATATTTGAAGTTAACATTTAATCTACGAAAAATCCAAATTTAAAGATTGAAAATCTATTTAGGATAAATGAAATTATTAGATATATAACTTGTACTTTTTTTTCAATTGTTGAAATTTTTTTAATTTATAATTGAATAATTATCATATAAAACAATTTATTATGAGTAGACTAATTCATTGCATTAAAATAAAATTTAATTGTTGTTATGATAAAATTAAAAAAATCAAAAACAGTATTATATCAAACACTTTTATTTGTTGGTAAAGATGTTGAGTATTTTTTATATAATTGGACGAAAATATTGATAATGAACATATGGTAATCATCATACGTATGAAAGTGGTAAAATTCTTACACATATTATAGAAAGTAAATAATAACTCAACTATGTTTAAATTGTTATAGAATTTTAAGGTAAAATTATACAGTTTCATGTATTGATTATTGTTATAAGAGTCCTTTTTAAAAAATATCAATAGAAAATATTATAATAAGGGTAATATAGTAATTAGTAGTGTGAAAGGGAAGAAACACAACTCACACTTTTATAAGTAGGAGGATTATTTGTCTATTGATTCGAATCTTTGCTTAATTAACAGTTAAAATCACATCAAAATTAAGCAGGCAAATCAAAAAGAAATATTAAAATAGAAACACAAATACCCACTAAATTTCAAAATAGCAAGAACAATTCGTACACAAAACACACAATCAGGAGGGCGACCTGCAAATTCTCTAAGTTAAATATTTGAAGCCACTAGCGGAAACACTTACCCGGCTTTTGATCCATTCTAAAACAATGACCAAAATGGCGCCTAAGATGGAATTATGCTAATAAACGTAGTGATTAACTGAAGTTAGAGCAATCGATGAGAATCAGCACAAATTTCTCAAGCAATAGAATATTCGGGAATAAGCTAAATAGCACACAGTCTTCATAAATCTTTGCCTGAACACGAAAAATCTCGGGTTTGATTAAATCCAAGTTCATATAGAACAATTTGAACATTCGATCCCACATAGGTAGTTCGAGGAAGGAAACAAAATTCTTTAAAAGATACTGAATGAGGTGATCGGTATAAGTGATAGGTTGGAATGACTCCACCGTCATGCGATAAATCATTCAAACAACAATTTGTTAAAGCCATTGTAGTGCGAGGTTAGAGCGTACATTGCTTCATAGCTTAAATCAAATTCAAGTGAACGAATCTCACTAAACCCCGTCTACAACCAACAACAAAGTATTGTAAGTACAAACAAGAAAGCGTACATTCTTCCTTGACATGCGTTATCGCTCAATACAACTTCTGACTTGGAGTTACATCTGAAAATCGAAATCCATCAAAGACAAATGGCATGTCGTAACAAGTCATAAATCAAATATATTGCTTTATCATTTCAGTCCGCTGGGTTATATCCACTTAAATCCGCCCACAAAGAGTGAAGCCAATGCACTACTTGATTACCAACACAGTAAACTCATCGGTTTGACATAGATGGAGAATCAAGTCAAGAGCCAAGGTCGAAATCACAACTGGCAACATGAGGAATACGCCAAGTAAAAGCTCCCGGCTTCGAGGGCAATATCTGAAGTCGAACCCGATCTCGAAGTCCATCGAGCTTCAGACATATAATATCCGGCTAAATAATAGAAGCGTCTATCAAGAAATCAACTCAAAATTCCATTAAATCAGCTCAGAGTCGGCTCAAATGTCGGCCGAGCTGTCTTGAAAGCTCCTACTCGTGGTAAGTCAAAGTCGGCGTCTCACCAGATCGTCGGCCAAATGCCTTGGGATCCATAGTTTGAGACTGATCGATCTTCTTCGATTTGTTAAAACACGTACATTGAAGAATTTTCACCCAAATAATAATAAAATTCTTCTTTGTACCTAAATCTATATTGCCCAGGTGTTATATCTTTAGATGGCAATCGAGATGTTCAAAGATATACGGCTCCTGCTGCATGTATCAAAGGATACTCTGAGGAGAAGGGATCACGACAAGATGATCAGATTGAAATGCTCTGATGGCTCGAGGGGCGTCCTACCATGAGCCTATTGAAATCTTGACTTATTTGCGGGGCTCTTGAAGCCGAGAACAAGTGATAACCGGGCGACGGGTGCTGGCTCAGGCCCGAGGAACGCTACCGGCCTGCATTGTTGGGAGACTTTGATAGTTAGTCGGAGAACTTCAAAACTTCTGATTTCTAATGGGTACTCTACTGCGGTCACGCTGTTGAGAGTCTGGTTCGTTCACATTCTACCGGACTTCCTGCCCAATGATGATGGTATTATAAGGGAGAACAAGTAGCTACCTAACGGGGATGGTAGAAATATGTTACAAAGATGCAACATCAAGATGAATCATTGCTCAGATATTAGGAAGGATGGCTAATCAGCATAGAACAAAATGGCAGGCTGCTCACAAAAGCAAACGAGCATAGCCTCTAAAATGGGAGATACAAATCACATCTATCACGGTGAAACAGAGTTAAATGCATGGGCCAATAGAAACATAGTAGAAACTCTATCATTTCTGATGAATGAACTGATTACGCGTATGTTGAGCGATGCGTATAGGGGCAAAAAAGGTCGTGAGAAGATCGGAGTCGCTTATTACTGCCTGCATAAAGCCTATGCACTCCCGTGCTTATAGACCAAAGCTGAAAATGCCAAGGCTATCGACCACCTAAGTTCCCGATTGGATGGGTGAGGAACCTGACTAACAAACAACCCTTTGTTTGAGACGTAGGCAAATCTTTGGGTTGAAAAAAGAGATAAATATAGTAAAAGCAGAGATTGGTTCGCTCGCCGAAGGGGAGGACTCTGTTCATTGGTACACATTGACTTAAATGACCTCCATAGATGAATTCTTTCTTGGAGGCGAATTCATAATGTTTCTTATTACAAATAGGACCCGGTTAGCATGATGCGACTACTTGCTGGCTAAAGAAAAGAAGAGTCGATTCTGAGACCGTGAGATGGAAATTACGAATTTAAAGTGCAAAGATAGGTTCTTAGAGTCGTTAGCCAAGCCGGTATCGAGCATGAATTGGGACCTCCGATGCGTTATGCGGGAATCTTTGAGCCTTGACCAATAGCAGCGAGCTCACGACATGGAGCTCGGCATTCTTTGCGAATAAAGTGCGATACCGCCTGCTCCGGCCTCTTGGTGAAAACTGATGAGCCAAGGAAGCGAAAAGACTCTTTCAAACTCAAAAGAAAACACCTTCTCTTGACAGTTCAGGAACTAAGAAGATCGAGCGAGCTTGACCTTCCCGAAAATACTTAAAGAGATGCAGAGAATGACTTCTGCTGATCAAACTGTTCCTCCCGTGTTTGATGAGCTATTGAAACCAAAGCTCATAGAACTTCCAAATTCAAATCGACACTTAGGAGGCAAATCGAGCGGAGGCCAACTTTTGAAAGTATCACAGGAATCTTGAGGCATCCCGTTGAAAAGTGCTTATTCAAGAGCCAGTGATGGGATCTCGCGAGAAGGGGAGGCGATAACCTAGAATAAGACAAAGTCTGCTAACCCGTATTACCTGCGTAGTCATTATTAAGGTCCAAAAGTGCTTTTAGGAAGAAATAAACTCATCCTGAAGAAGCATGGTGACCTGGATAATAGAGACTCTGAAGCATACCATGCTATGTGTTGAAGTTGGCGACAACTTTCAGAGTGCGGCGAGGGGGCACCTAATGAGTGGCTTGGCTTGAGTAGTCACCAGCTTCGCCGTCCGTTCCAGTGGAGACACGCCCGCGAGAGATGGTGCTCATAATAAACACTCTATTAGAGTACGTAAACGTTGAATAAAATTTGAATCTTTGGTAGATGGAGGATCGTATAAACATCCTACGACTCACAGCATTAAAGTGCTGAAATCACACAAAACTTCACGGCGGTCCCGCGTCGTAATTCAAGATTTAACGATGAAATGAGTAAAGCGGTGGCTGAGATTTGGAAACCAACCGTGGTTCCATGTGATAGATGCCCAGTCGCGTATAACGTCAGCTAGGAAGTCCTTGGGATCCATAGCTTGACAATGTTGTCCCTTCTTTCGCAGTGTAAAATACTATAAAGATGGAATAGAAAAAACATCAAAGGCGGATGAAAATCCTTGCGATTGGAAAAAGTTCCAAGTACTACAAGAAAAGGGCATATCCGAAATGAAGAGGAAAGGGCCAAAGAGTGCAAGACTTTATCTCAGTACCCATGAAATACTTCTGCCGGCTTTCTGAGAAGCGGAAGAGGCTAGTTGGCGTTCAAGGCGACTGATCGATCAACCGAAAGGTGGTGGCATTAAGCACTAGCCTTGTGGAAGGACCCAAAATAGAGCATGAAATTATGGGTCAAGCAAACCTCTATTAAAGAAATTTTAGTATGATCTGATAAGGAAAAAAAGCCATGGGACAACTGCTCCGAACTTACAAGCGATAAAGTATCTGGGTTAAATGACACCCAAAGTGCCTAAAGCGAGAAAGGTATGGGATTTAAGAGTATCATTATGTATTAGAGATGGAAGAATTGTCGGTTAATTTGGCGGGGGCATTCTGGGAGGACATCAACGAAGCAGTAATACTAAACCATTGCTTAGATATTTGAATATGTCATGCATTCTTTGGATTGCACGGTACTTTAAGCGAAAATCAATGTGCTAGATCGTCACGGTATTTGATGATGTCGAGGCGAGGTAAGACTCCCAGTTAACTTTATTGACGGACAGAAGACTTTTATGACCTAACACTAGTATCTTGCCCCGATAGTATTTATCCCCGAATATGACGTTTATCAATCAATTCGTGGTGCTCCAAGGGAGGCAGGAGAAGTTTTCGTGGAGGCCAACGAGGCATATAGAATGCATTGAATGACATTTGGTGTGCTTTAATCATGTTTTGGAATAATTCAGCAACCAGCTCGATTGTAGGATTTGAGTGACTTGTCAACTATAATGAGGGCACTTATCATATTGCACTTATCATATTGAAAATTTTAGTACCATAAACTATTTTAGTATACTTGATGGAAATGTAAAATGTAAAATGTTTATTTATTTATTTATTACATATGATAAGTGATGAAAAGTATAATTATATAATATTGCAGAGATGTTAGTTTAAGTCTTGAGGATAAAAGTTAATATGTTGATCATTCTATGTCAATTGAGTCGAACCTTAAGCCTAGTCAACCAATTGAAGCTCAATCAATCAAAGACTACAGCTCATAGTCAAACCTCTAATTTGGGATTCAATTACGTCAATTGTCTTAAGATCGAGCTTAGCAATATAAGATGGCCCAGGTCAATCAATTGGAGTCGATGCAATATGTTGCTCAAGTTCAAGTCTGAATATCTGGTTTTGAGGTCGAGTAGCCAAACAAATCATATATATGATATACGGCCACATAATTAATTTTCTGATGCTTCTCTCAATTATACGCAGCTGATGTAAATTCGCGTTGTTATTAGCAGGAAATCGAGATCCAGGTTCGAAATTCACTGCTGCGTTTGCCACTTTTGTTTACTTCAAGTCGGAGCAGGAAATATTTTTTAGATCTTAAGTAATCGGTGCAGGACGGACCGAAATAACCATTACTCGATAATATAATCAACACTTCATTCCGCTTGAAATCATAGCCTCACCATCACATTTTTAAATTATTTATGTTAAAAATCAATTTTTAGATGTTTTTGATGTTGGTCTTGATTTTGGGTTATTGATTTAGGTTTTTTATTTAGGGTTTTTATTTGATTTTTAGCCGGATCCACGAGCAGGTCAGCGATGAATAATATCTATAACATCGGACAATCGATCAAAATCATCCGGCAAGTATACCGAGTCCTACCCATGCCGATATGTGGTTCGGTCCCGAGAATGTTGATACCCAGACCTAGTATGACCGACACATGGTATCATGAGTTTTTCTTAATTAATTGAATTTTGTGTATAACATACCCGCTGCCTTTTATTCATAGAAGCATTCTCACTAGTAATGATGTAAAGCTGATAACAAGAGGACCCGTGAAGGAGAAGGTTTTTGGGTGATGAATGATCACAAATTCACATGATTCCTATTGTTGGATTACTGGATTAGATCATCTAGATCTAGGCACTTGCCATATATCTATAGGTCTAAGTACCATATATGTATCTTGCTTCTTAGGTCCCTAGTATACTATATCTTGCATGCACACAATTCACAAGGGAAAAGACAAAGAATATGATGGGCAAGATCATTTCTTGAACTATTTCTTTATTGTTTATGTGTTCCTAAATTAAGCATTTTTACTTTATATTTGTTATGAATATAACGAATAATAAAATAAAAACGAAAAAATAATAGATAAGGAGGAGGATTATTTTATTTTTTTTTGTTGTGTTGTATATATCTGATGAGTCTTTGTTATAGAGGCAGCCTCCTTGAGGTAATTATTTGGTAAAGTAGCATTGTAAATGCTTTACAATAAGCTTACTGTCGATTAAATGCTTCTTTCTTTGGTAGAATGAGCTGATATTTTATAGCTCATAGATTTGGATATGCAATCAGCGAGGTATGTGGATTTAAAGCTGCCCAGAGGCGTCGTGCAGGGATCAAAATCAGGTAAAGGAAAAGAGTGCGGTATTAGCAGCATGCGACACATAATGTTCTTCGTTAAAGCGCTATCAGGAAGCTTCGTTGCAGAAAAAATGTTGATTAGAAAAAAGAATACAATGATAACTCGCCGTGACGCGTCATTAGGCCGAGGTGATCTTTATGTTTACGGATGGCTTTTTAGAGATGTTGGGGTAGGAAGTGATTTAGTGAATATATCTAGGATTATCACTGATATCAATTATTCGAAAATCAATTCAATTCCTCCCAAGAAAGATGCGTGGTGAGAAAACAGGTATATTTTGTTCATCATTTGAAATAATAATTCGTTTAAGCTGTCTGTGTCTACAATTATTGTCATAAAGATAAATCGGGACCAACTTTTATGATAAATGGCAGGTAATATGGATCTATTTGGATCATATAAACATCAATCGTTAAGCATAACGATTGCTGAAATTGGGCGTATGTTCAGGAACAAAGTATACATTTAACTGTTCGATGTCTTCGTGTTAGTGAAAGTGTGTTATGTTCGATAGATTGGCACAACAAATAATATGATATTAATTAACTAGCAAGATGCATTATTGCTTTAATAACATATATGATAACCGGGACCAAATAATTCTTTTTGCGTTCTCTTGGCATAATGGGCCATTGTTTACATTTGGTGATATTTCCATAATTGTTAGGATACTCAATTGTGAGTTATCCAATGATGTTTCATCTTAAATTTCTTCTTCAAAGATATTTACAACTAAATGAAAACTATTCGGAGTTCTAATAATGTTTAAGTCATAAACATAGAATTGTCATTTCATAATTTTTTCTCCCGATCTTTTACATGTAATCTGGCGCCATGTAAGATCATTGGATTTTAACCAACTTTGGTTAAATAGTCACTAAACCATAAAAAAAAACCTAGTGAGATAAAATAATTGTTCTATTTAGATATGGTTAGGTTAATTATATTCTGGCAGCTGCAGCTTCAGGCGAGGCTCAGTAGAAGAAAGAGTACAATGCATATCGTATCTGCGGCAGTGAGATCATCATTTATCATTTTATAATCATATCACAGATGAGATGTCAATATAGATTATTCAAGTAGAATATCCAAATAACTTCTGGCCGTTTGTCGATGTGCATGATTGTGCAATCATGTATCGGTTGTATAGTACCATTTAGGGTGGTGCTTTAAGACCAAGTTCATGTCTTTGGACGAATACTAAATCCCTGCTTATGAATCTCGTTGTTGAAGTTAAGCATTTCTATCATGTATCAAATATGATGTAGTTTATGCTTACATGCCGCGATTGTCGTACCTGTCTTTCTGGTATTTAATTTTTAAATCCGATTGTTGGCATGCATGCGACGATTGAGAACTACTACGGGGTATAAATTTATAATTACATGCCCGATTGGGCATATATACCTTTATAAGGCATTGATTCCAAATCCAGAACATGCTTGTTTAACAACTAAGAGCGTACATGAGTTCTTGTGTACTAACATTCATAATAATTTATTCAACTTAGAACTTCTTCTAGAGTCTCATAAACTTCTCATCGAATCTTATCATGAATATTTTGATCATCAATAATAACTGTCCAATAGACAAAAAGTATGTAGAATAAATGTAAAACAGCTAAATAATTCAAATGTCTCGTACCACGTAATAAGTAAACAAATATATGCATGCAATCCCATAAAATATAATATATGCGAAGTTAAACTCTTATGACATTATAATGATAAACTTAACTATATTCATGTGAGATTAGAATAAATGTAAATGAATATCTAATAATCGATTCGAACATAATCCATCTTTGGATGACTTTAAATATTGAGTTAGAAGTTCCACGGAATACGGATATTGCTTGGCGTCCGCAAGTATTTCTACGTATTTTCATATATATATTCGTTAAACATATTATAAATTATTACTTACGTAAATCAAAGATTATCTTGTTGCTACCAAACATTTAATTTTGATACCCTCATTAAAAGGTGTATGTGTTGCCTTCTGGCTTATTTGATGCTTGAGGTACAAATAATATAGAAAAATCTTAAATAATTTATTCTCACTTTGGTACCCCGAGACATATTGCACTGAAATATCATCATGATGAACTTAAGTCTAAATTTTTTCACTTATATAATGGAGTTTCGTTTACTCTTGATTTAACGTGTCTTTTCTCTTTGGCCATTCATATATATGTATTGTCTAACTTTCTAGCAAGAGATAGATTTCGAGATCTCATATTCTTCCGTGATATAGAGCTCTTGTTGTTGTCACGTATCTATTGTCGACAATATTTTCTTTTGGTTCGCCATGTTCATGATAATGGATTTCCATGATTCTGATAAGCTGAGATCACATTATATTCCATGAATTTTGTAAATGTCTTACAGATATTTGTTATAGCTTTATTAAAGGATATATTGATAAATCTAAATACTTACAGAAATTGTTATTCTTCTAGGCCGAAGTAACACTGTGTCGCCTCTTTGATGATGGAGATTGTGCGATAAATAGTTCTTCAAGACCTACTTTAGTTTAGTGTTCACAACTGATATGTTATTTCATTATTGTCTTGAGGGTCAAAATTTGTTGTGTTAGTGAACTTAAAAGTTATATTATCATAAGCAGGCTTTGAGTTATATTTTATTCATCTTGATGGTCACCTTAGAATAGGGATATTTCATTTCCAAGATAGACTATTTTCGTTTATTATGCTTTTCTCTCCTGTTAGAAATAATTATGTCAAAAATTACCTTTGTTTTATATAGATTCTTATATACCTTCTAAGTATAATATTTAAGTATATAGATGTATATACCGTGCGATAATAAACTATTTATACTATTCTTGTGCATATTATTACAGAAAATATATCATTATGGTAGTGAGAATAAAATAATTTGGATTTCTGACGAAACCAATTATATTGGAGAACCTTATTATAATTTGGCTTGATGCGAACAAATTAATCCTTAAATGTAGTAACATTTCCAACAATCAATTGGAGGTATTGCATGTAGTTCAACATGCCCCCGATATCAGCTTTGGGGAGTTTACAAATATCCATAAATTTTTAAAGCAGACATTTGTTAACTTCATAATAAAATGTTGAATCAAATTTTCAACAATTCTTTCGCGTCGGAGGTGATCGGGATAGTCTGGTTATGCCAAATATTAAAAGTTTAAGTAATTATCAAACTGCGGTTTTGATAGGAAGTGTATTTTAATGTCTGGCGTGTGTGCTACTTCGATAACAATATTTTAACTCTTCGGGAACTATCAATTGACTTTGCTTCAATTTTTGACAAATAATGGCTCTTGGAGTCACTCAATCCTTTTTGTTACATTATTAAAAAATATTAGCTCTTCTATATAACTACTACTTATTAAACTAATAATAATTAGAATCACTTCAATGATATATTGCTAGTTGTTCATATGTATGAAATATGGATTGATAAAATAAGTTATGGGATCAGTAATCATTTATATTCAGGGGATGTAATGATAATCATTGTGTTGTAATGCAAAGAAAGTTTTTATTATTTATGATGAAATTACAAAATAAACCCACTGTAGGGAAAATGCCTCAGTGTCTGAGTTTCTATCAAATGAAGAGGATAAATATCTGAAACTAGATCCACTGGCGTTTTGTTGACGATTTGTGAGATGTGTGGCTTACCTTGACTTGAGGCTGGGTTTGGTCTTGATATGAGCTGACTGAAACTTGAGTTTGGCAAACTTGACAGGCAAGCAAGCAAACTTAGTTGGCTTAAGCTTGGCTTGAGCTTGGCTTGATTTGATTTGGTTGAGCTTAAACGAACTTGGCTTAGTTTGATTTGAATTGGATAAGCTCTCGGGCCGAGGCTGGAATCATCTGGTCTTGATGGACTTGAGGCCGAGTCTGAACTTGAATATGGTCAGAGGCGGGGAAGCTTTGCTTCGGCGTATTCTCGTGTTGGTGTATGGACTTGATGCTTTGGGTGCTTGCCGATCTCCGATTTGTGTCAAACATTGGACTATTTGCGGCGTGAGGCTTTTCTTTATTTCCGCTGGTGGGGACCCATGGGCCCCGGATAAGGCTACGGCCTTGATGGTACTTTGGGATTTGTGTTAGGATTTAAGACCCCCAAATCGCTAGGGTTTAAGCGATCAGCCTGTAATTTAAAAGTAATAAGAAATAAGCAGACACAAAAATTTTATCTGGGTTTCCCTCGATGTGAAAGATTACGATCCTGTTCTTCTACGGAATCCATAATAAACCCGGAGAAGATGCGTTCTGAAGCCACATAGCTGTATAATCTATGTTGAGTATTTTCTTATACTAGAAAATCTCAACCTGAAATATCAAGAACAAGAATAAACTCTCTAGTTGCTTGCCGAAAGAACAAAAAAGGTACATGTTCTTGATATTAAATACTATGTTATTCTGGGATGAATTTTCTCTATTCTATATATTTATTGTGATAAATAAAACTCATGAAATCATCTATGTTTATGAGCTAGCAAAACCTAGTGAGCTATATCTTTGAATCCCAGTCTTCCAGCGCCTAAAAATAAAACCTACCAGAGGCTAAGAGATATATCCTAGTTAGACTCGGAATTAGGGGAAATAAATTAGAGGCCAAAAGCCCGAGTCTCAAATTAGGTCTTGATTCCAATAATTTGGTGTTTCACAACTTTGTGGTGAGGACATGTGGCTTGAAGGTGTTGTCTTTGATGGGAGACTTGGTGTCTTGATATGACACTATTTGAGATAGGACTCAGAGCTTGGTGGCCAATGGGTGGAGTATTAGCTGACGAAGTGTTGAGTAGCGTTCTTACAGTTTATCTTTATAAGCGACTGTATTTATAGAGTGGGAATGGTAGGACTTGTTTGTGGAAGCGATAATCCAGTATATAGCAGTGACTTGTTCCAACGCATTGATAATCTTGATCAAGCCCAATCGGGGGCACTTGGCGACTTGTTTTTACGCCTAGAATATAGATGAGCAACTTTAGTTTATTCACTATATACGTAATTGATGAATCAAACCTGAGATTTATCAGATGTTCATCCAAGTTTTTCAATAATCAAGGGCTACGCCCAGAGCGACTCTTCCGTGCTTGGTTAGTACAGTCTTTTGCGACTTCTTCACCGTTTCTTCATGAGATTGCATAACTTGTCTTTTGTTGAAGGCTTCAGCTAGCCCGTAGGCTTATAATTGATGCGGCCAGATTACAGGTGATACTTCACTTATCTTGAATTTGTTACATAGTCTACTATCGTCCACATTATCGAAGGCCTTCCATTATGCGTATTGATCTGTTTTGGAACCCGTATCGATAGATGATATTGGACTTGATAAATCTGCCCGCTCATGTACCCATTTCGTTATTGGTTTTGTAACCCGTTTGGAGAAATGTCGATGGCAACTAGGATATGCGTATATCTGCTTTCATTCATCAGTAGTCGATGAAAGGTTGTCTCCCGATAAATGAATACCCGTATTCGACCATGGCAATGACCGCTGGCTTCCTACTTCGATGTACATTTCGTATTCTTGAGGTTGAAGAGGGGGTGGCGTTACCCACTGCTCGAATACTTACTTCGCTTCCACTTTGGGTGGCTATGAAGAAGCTAGGCACACTTAAGCGTCGAGCCTGGCGATCATCTTTACGGGGACATGTGTGATGGATGGCTGTTTATGGATTGTATCTGCTAGAACATCCACGATATGAGACCAATTCGGGCTTTCAGCCTAAATGCTGCTCCCGTCGTTTTGGTTGATGACCAATTGCGAATCTCAGCCACTTCGAGGTTGAAATTATCTCTAATTGAATGGCCACCTCTCAGATGAGTGTCGATACTCCGGCCCAAAGGAGAGAGCCGATTCCGCCCTCGCTACAGTATGTTGCGCTTCTCAAATAAATTTTCCACCCAGGAGGTCTCTGCGTTAGTAACATCTTAAATTTAGGAGGTAGATGCATAACTCCCATTAATTTGGTAGAGGTAGTGCGCGAGAAATAAACTAGTATCTGCCCGCTGCGGCCTTACGTGATACGTAGATGATTTCAACTTCTTTGTATATTCAATTTCACGCTTGCTAATCGATCGACAACACGGTTTGGCCATCACTTGCTCGCAGTTAGTTGTCTTTGGGGTGCTCCGAATGAACCATGTGCGCTTGGAAGTAATGCTTTAACTTTTGAATGCAAATCCTCGAGCTAAGCATGTCTTCTGATGAGTAAATTCCGGCTTCATTTAGAGTCTACATTGCTAGAAACTCTTGTATTAGTGAATATGACAACGAAAGTGCGGAAACTTGTTGAGCGGGCAACGTCGCCTTAGTCTTGCGATGGTTCAATCTTAATTAAACTTGACACATGCATTGGCGTCTTACGTCGTTTAAGTAGATACGATTAATTAGGTCCGTGCTTTCAGGGGATGAGAACATCTCCCAAAAAGTCTTCGGGGTACGCTTTACCGATGGGTTGGATAGCGGTCGAGGTTATGTGATTTGAAGAGACTTTGTCTTCTTCAGTAATTTCCCCGCTTTCTTGCGAGATCAACCACTTTACATTCTTGAATATGAAAGTTTGAACTCTACGTGCTTGATTTTCCTCTGGTCTCTTCGACTCTGGGGTTCTGCGGTCTTTGTCCTCCTTCGAGCATCGCCGGGTCTTGGAATCAGAAGGATAATTCATATCTGCGTCTCCTTGGCGTGAAGCCCGCGCTAGTGAGCTTGACCACCGACATGCTAGATTCTGACGGTGAACTTTGTTGTTTTAGAAGTCTAGCGTGTGTAACTCTTTTTCTAGTTTGGAGTTTTCTCTTGGCCTCTTGGGATCATATTTGGTCTTTGGTAGAATTTGTAGGGGTGAAAGACACGTGTCCTTTATTTGCCCGGCGTCTTTGAGTTCCACGTATCATGTGCCACTTTGTTGCCAGCCTGAATGTTCTTGAAAGTATGCCTTGCGTGATGTACTCCCGAGTCGTGTCGTTCGCTTGGATGCACGTACTAATAAGCGATGACTCACGAGAGTCTATACTTTGCATTGGATTTAAGTTCTCCAAGGTTGAAATTCGTAGCGTAACTTCTTCTTTGCTTGGTGGAAATTAGCTCATCATCTTCTTGTCTCTTACGTCTGAAAAGCGGTTGAGTCGCCTTCGATTGAGCCTAGCTATCTATGGAGGCGGGCTCAAAATCGACCTATACCGATCAGATACATTGCCGCAGGGAGCAGTAGAATTGACTGACCATTTAAATCCCTTGATCCGGCGTTGTTGCACTTCAACAAAGTGGGCTACGTGTTGTTGGGGTTTCAGTTCCGTGATGTGTTTGAACTTGGGTGGTGATAACCGCTTGGTATTTTAAATTTGGTTTATCTGAGAGATATATGAAACTGATGTAGGTATATAGAAGTGACTCCGATATTAACCATTTATTGCCCCCAGGTATGTACTCGCCAGTGATTCTTTGGAGATACGTTCCATCTCTTGAAATGAGTAGGAGTTTCTCTGTGTTCGTTGTTCGTTGTAGATAGAACAGAATATAAGCGAGGGGATAGTGGATGGGTCATTTCGTTTTAGAAATTGCGTGAGCCTCTTCTAACTTTAAACATTTGTTTTTGCTTTCTTTGCTCATGTTCACGATCATCCATCTTCGACATCGAATGATAGAGTCGTCTTGGCAGTGTGAATCTTTTTGCGTGCTTTCTCTAATCCATTGGGTAGCCATCTGTTCTTCCATGGAGGTAATATCGATCTATCATTCACGAGAAGATGAATAGGCGATTTCTGATTGTAGATACGTGTTAGGTGTCTTGGTGTAGAGCCGCGATTTGCTTAATTTCTCATTGATGACGAAGTTCTCATCTATGTGTTAGAAGGGTTCCTCGGTGGCATCGATTGCTGTTTCTCTGTCGTAACTTGAGTGTTATTACAGAGCTCTGGCAGTAGGTTAACGGAGAGAGACTTGTGAGGGTCTTTGAGGGGCATTAGTCCTTATGTTAATCATTGATGGCGACCTCACACTCACTTGTAGTAGCCTTTGATACTTGGAAAGACTGGGATAGTCCTCTTAGTAGCATCTCGGTTCTCGTGATGTGAATGAGTAGTTGAAAGTCCACTTGAGGCGTGCCCTGTATATCTACAAAAGAAAAATTTTATTATTTATGATAGGGAATTTTCAAATAAACCCATTTTGTAAGGAAAATTCCTCGATTAATACGAGGTTTTTATCAAATGAAAGATCATTGTCAAACATGATCAATGGCGTTGGTTGTGAGATGTCGGCTAACGGCGTGAGCTTGATTTAGTTGATAGAAGCTTGATATGAGTTTAATTTGAGCTTAAGCTTGAGATGAATTGAGTTTGAGTTTGGCGACTTGAGATTGATTTGAGTTACAATTTGAGCTTGATTTGAACTTGGCTTGATTTGATTTGGATTTGAATTAAAACTAGGCGAGGCTGGATGATGTGATCTTGATGGAATGGAGGAAGCTGAGTGCGGACTTGGATAATTGAGCCGGGGGCACCATGGCGTATTCCGTGTTGAATGTCTTGGAATGCTTGGGCTTGATCTCAGTCTATCTTTGAGCTTGATGGACTTCACTGCGGGCGTTTGCGGCGTGAGACTTCTTTGGCTATGGGACTTGATAGTTGGATAAACTCTGGTAGGACTTTGGGATTGGTGCTTCACTTTTGTGATTAAGGACTATGTGACGAGGGGTCGACATCTTTGATAGAACTTAGTGCCTTGATATAACACTTGATGGTTTGAGATAGGACTCAGAGCCGAGGCTGTATGGAGTGATAGAAAGTATTAGACGATATTTAGCTTCTTTGTTTATGCTACAACTGACACTTGTGATTGTGTTCTTTGTAGAAGTGGGCTTAGTGATTTGGCGCCACGGCAGGACTTGATTTAAGCTTTGAAGTAACGTCAACACAGGCTTTTACTACAGTGACCTTGCGGTTTGATGTAAGCGATGATCGGTATGAAATTAGAAGGCATTGTTCAGGTCTGAATCAAACTGAGCAGAGGGCCTTAGGGCTTGTTGTGCCTAGGGCACAGAATCCGGCTAACAAGGTGACGCTCGGTTATTCCTATATCACAGGATTTGATGAATCAAACACTGAGATTATGAGTGTTGTCCAAATTTTTGAACAATCAAAGGGGCTATATGGCCCAATCTGAATATTCAAAGGTCTCGTGATTTTACTCTGAGCTTGAAAGGATTAATCGTTTGTCAATAATCCTTGATTTCATTCATCTGTTTTTCAGAGGTGTTTCTGGCTTCTTAGTGGCTCCAATGATTTGCTTGAAATTGAGAATCGTTCTTTATGTTTTCTCAGAGGGTTTTCTGTTTTTTGGTGGTGGGTAAGATGAATATCTGGATGATTGTGTGTGTTTTCGATTCAGGCAGGAGGCCTTTATGGGTTTTACGGGCCTCAGATGTAGATTCTGATTGGCTAATTGGTTTGGTGGATCAAATCCTTGACTGATATTTCAGTTACACAAGATTTCGACCATCGGATAATTTTGGAAATCTTTCATAGAAAATGTTTTGGGTGCCTGCTATATGTCCAAGGAAGGTTCAGGTTCTTTTTCTAGGTCAAAAATATTTTCATATTGACCCCGAACCTTTTGGAGCCTTGATTTTGTACCCACATGATCATGAATTTAAAATTACGTACCCCGATTGACATTATATACCTTTATAAGGCATTTGGAATACGTAAAATATAATCATTGTGAAATAGGGAAGTAGAAGAATCTGGCATATGACATTTAGACCCACTGGGTGATACTTGAGTTGGATCTAAAACCTCTTGAGCAGAAGCAGTGTTGAGGCAGGCGTCATTAACAGGACAATTAATGATGAAATTGTGAGAGGATATCTGATCTTGAAAGTAAAAAGCTTGCAGAATGATAACCAGGTTCGGTCTGTGTCACTAGAGAACGCTGCCAGAAAAGTCACTATGATAATGAGGGGTACGGACAGATTCTATCTCCCTCAAGGCATACTGTTATACTCCTGCTCAGATGTATAAGTTTGACTCTACGGACTATAACGCTGATAGCAGCTGCTCTGTCAGTATTGTGTAAACTCTAATAAGTACCAGACTCATAACAGGTGTGTCCGCAGACAGTTACACCAATAAATAATAGAGTTTATGCTAACAGCTCAGGTACATTCGACCTATAATAAAGATGAAATCTTTATATATATAAATAATCTTGAACTTCTGTATTTTTAGATATGATCTGGAGATCTATTAGTAGGAGTGCCATATAAATGTGAAGCTTCAGCAAGTTTATGATAACTATAAATAAAACACTATAGTGTTTAAATCTTTCGCTTTTGTCATGGCAATGAAATCTATGTTTTTATGTAGAGTGTTAAGCTCAGAGACATTGCATATAAATATAGGGCCAGAAAGAATATCTCTTCGATTATTGCGAATTTAGCAAAATCTAGAAATATCTGCTTGATATCGGCCCGATGCTTGAGCTGCGGCCAGTATGCTGACCTTGTTCGACAACTTAAGTGTTGTTCCCACAGGTTTACTGTCGACAAAAGTGTTGCTTGATAAAACACTAACAAACTCCCCGCTTTTGAGCTAATATTTTTTAGACAAAACAAATCGCGTCTACTTACGCACCATAAAAAGTCAATCCGATATGACAAAGGAAGAATTTTTTGATTACATTAAGCATCGAGGTGTAACGCTGATGAACCTCTGACGACCGTTAAACCAGCGCGTGTCAAGTTAACAGGCGTGCGTCCGGGAGACGAGGGCAACATTGACTAGAACTTTCTCTTTTTAAGCGAATCAACGATCCTCAAATACTTTGTCAGCAGTACCCGTAAAATTACCTCGATAATGGATTCTTGATCTTCGTTGTTGAGCTACACTGAATTCATGGTGATCTCGGTCGCTTACGATGGCGATCTCGAATTTTGAATATGGGGAATACATTTAGAATGCGGAGCATGAGGAATCGGACCATGTTGATGAATGCTCCTACGTGAACATAGTGCATATGTGATCCATCTTTCCATGATGACAAACCCCATTTGTTTATTCGTTTGCTCTTGAGTTGTGCTTTAACATGGAAGCCATTATTAGACAGCTGATATTACTTAACGACAATTTAGATTTGTTAGCTTTTGTAGTTTAGAATAAACTTTGATTCTTTAACACGCTTCTCAATGACATATCTTTGTATGGTCATTTGGGAATTAATGGAAAGAATTTTGTCTAACAGATCTGAAATTAAACATCTGGACAGATTTTCTCATGGATTACAGTCGGTGGATAATTTCTCTGACATTCTCCTTTAATTCGGTGCATTATCTATTTTCATCACTAAGAATTCTATTTCTTTTCATACCTTGAATCACCTTTTAGCCTGACAAATAAATTCAATGATGGTCTGCAAATGCTACCGCCGAGATCATAGAATTCATTGGATATATCCTTAAACTTTGATAATAAATTCAATGATGGTCTGCCAGGCTTCATTCGTTCTCGGATTCTCGAATTTGGTGTTGAGAAGTTTGAGGCGACACATCTGAACGCCGGGTTCCTTCCAATACATGCAAGTGTTTTACAAACTTAATTCGACAATTTGTAGCGTATTGAATAAATTAAATATTATGTTCACAAAACCATTAAATCGAGAGCCTTGAATTTTCCATTGAGGGAGCTGGCGTTCACTCACTGTCCATTCCATCTCGGGTTTCTCAATCAAGGTGCGTTAGGTAAGTCCGTTATTAGAGGTCTGACTAGATAAGCAATTTCCATGTTTTGATATTCATGGATCAATGCTGATATTCTATATTCAATAATTCAGCCAATCAGAGATTCATGAGGGCGACTTTTTGTACTTCCTTCCATCTCGCTGCTGAAATTACGATCTCGCTCTTGTATGTGAGTCGCCCACTTCGATACCACTTTAAAGTGTAATCCACATTTGTGAAATAGAATAGAATCTGTTTTGGAAACATTTGTTAGACACGATGCGATAACGGGTTGGACACGAGCGAGCGAGAAGCCAAGTGTTAAGACACGACATCGGTAACATGGACTTGATAAAGGCTAGCAGAGAGAGATATCTAATCTTGAAATAAAAATACCACCAGATGATAACCTAGTTTGGTAAGCATCCCCAAGCTCATTTGAGACGACTTTTGCCCAGCGAAGGAATCATTGCTGATAATAGGAAATTACGTATCAGGATATTATACCACCTCAGGCAGCCCTATTATACTCTATCCAGATGTATAAGTTCATTCTCCCCGACTATAGCATCCGTATTAGCAGCTACTTACTTCTATCCACTAATGTGCTGAAACTAAATGGTACTTCAAAGCTGACTGTAACAAAGGTGTGGCAGCGGTTGTACAATAATAATAGGTTGTAATAACAATTATTCGGCCTACAATAAAATTAAAATCTTTATGTTTCTTTCCTCCACAAAATAATAGAACTCTACATTTTTTTTTTGATCTGATCGTCACCATAAAAGTAAGTGCTACTCATAATGTAGGCCTGGCTCGAGTTTATGGTAATAACTTCCATAAATAAAACCTTTTCATAATTGTTTCGATCTTTCCTTGTCCCGTAACCAACCAAATCTATGTTTTTATGGCAAGTGCAACCGAACATTACCATATATTATAGGGCGAAAATATCTGCTTCAATTATTACGAAATTTAGCAAAATCAAAAACTATCTTGCCTGATATCGGCGATGGCAATTGTGCAGCCAGCTGTCTTTGTACTTGTTCAAACGCCGTCCTTTGTTCCTTGATTTACTATCTAATAATTGTTAACTTGATAAAACATAACAAACTCCTTTTGGCTAATATTTTTAGGCAAACACCTCCCCTCAATCATTCTCTCTACACTTTTTCCTCAAAAGTCAGTCATTGTAATGAAGGAAAATTTTTAATTCATTAGCATCATGAGTGCTTAACAATAGACATAGGCACGACCGTTGGCTCCAGCATGTCAAGTTAAATAGCGAACATGTGTACATCCGGAGACGGAGGCAACCATTCCAGCTTGAGCACCTAACTTTAATAAGATCCAACTTGATCATAAATCTTTATGCTTAGTACCACAAATTACCCAAATAATAAGTTCTTGATCTTCGTTGTTGTTCTGCTGAGGAATTCGCAATTTTGATCCTCGGAACTCTCTGATAAACGATCTCGGAATTTTGAATGTGAGAATCATTTAGAATACGAACTTTGAGAGGTGGACCGTGATGATGAATGCTCACAAATGGGGCTTATAGCAATATGATTAGCATGTGGTCATGCTTTCATGATGATGACAAACCCATTGTTTATTAGGTTTTCTTTCTTTGGAACATTGCTTTAACGTGGAATTTGACAATTTGATTAGACCAGTAATCTATTCTTCTTTGACGACGAATTGGAGTTGTTGGCTTTTGTGGTTAGATAAACTTTGATTCTTTAACTTACGCTTCTCCGGCCAACATATCGGCGCCTGTATGGTCATTTGGAGATTGACCGGAGAAAATTTTGTCTAGCTTGGAAGTCCCAGAGAATTGGCTTATCTGAATGAGAGATTTTTCTCATGGATTCCTAATTCAGTGGATAATTTCCACCGACATTCTCCTTTAATTGAGTTGACATTTAACATCTTATTTTTCATCACTAAGAATTCTATTTTCTTTCTTTTGTACGCCCGGATCACGGCTTGGTAATAAATTCAATGATGGTCACCGTGCTACCGCCCGAATCATAGTGTTGGATATATCATAAACTTTGATAATAAATTTCGTGATGATGCCGTGGCCGTTAAATCTGAACCTTGAGGTTCAGCCGAATACACGTACAAGTGTTTTCTGAAGCTTCTATAAAACCAAATGGCGTGTTGAATAAATATATATCAATATTTTGTTCCTGAAACCACGTGTTAAATCGAAGCCTTGAATTTTCCATTGAGACGTTTCATAAGTTCAAAAGTAGATCAGATTTTTGGATTGGTCAAGTCAAATGGAATTACATAGAGTTTCCATGACATTTAGGCGGATCTGGTAGCCGACAGTTACGCTATTCAGTATGCATAATTTGACCCGTCAGAGTTGTGAGGGCGACTTTTTGTGCTTCTTCCATCTGCAGTGATGATGCATTGTATGTCAGGTGCATCTTAGAAGTATAGGAGTAGAGATGCTGTGTCGATGGCAGCCCGGACAGCAGAGTAAAGGCAGTACTTCTGTCTGTGAGGTGACCAAATTAGCCAGGCCTATTGTATATCGAGATGTATAAGTTCATTCTCCCACATTATAACATCCATGCTCTTTATCTGGTATGTGCCTTCGATATTTTCTAAACTTATTTGTTGTAACCGGTGTCATAGGTGCATCTTCTCTATGGAGTTTATAGTAGCAGCTCGATGCATTCGACCTCTGATAAAGGTAAAATCTTTTATGCTCTTTTCCTCACAAAATAATGCGAACCTCTACTGTTTTTTTCCAGTGCAGTCTGAGTGCATGGTGAGCATGACAAAATTGTTTGATGCTTTCCTTGTCCCGCTAACAACCACGTACATGGCTTTATCAGAGGCGTTACCATTATATTATGGACAATCATCTATACCACAGTTATTGCTAAGTTGTAATCCTAAAGAAAATATCTGCACATGTCTTTACAGTGAGTGACTGACCATCTTCATGTAAATTCGTGCATATCAACAAAATTGTTAGCCAATAAAAAATACTAACAGATTCCAAATACGATTATAAACATCTTGTTTAACAACTTCAAGAACTCTGACTTATGACTTGGAGTCTGAATCTTGATCATTTATTCGTAGAAGTACCAAGGAATATAATATACTAAATATACAGGCAGATCTAAATTTCTGTTTCTATAATGTGATTTAGTTTTCTTTAAACAAGAGATAGATTTAGGATCTCTATATTAACTTACCGTGATATGAGGCTCTTCGTTTATGCTGATATTTATTGTAAATGATGTTTTCTTTTGTTCCACTATGTTCATGATAGCGAGATCTCGTTATATTCCTTAAGTTTGAAAATGTCTTGAACAGTAAGTTATAAACTAAAATTATTCATGAATATATTATTTATCTACCTCTTACAAGGTGATATTAACACAGACTATTTTCAATCATATCTTGATGATGGAATTATTTCATCTATAATAATTCTTCAGAACCTACACTATAGTTTGAGTATTTTAGGCTGGTATATTATTTCATTCTTATCTTGAGGTCAAAAATTTATTTATTAGTGAACTTACGGTTTATACTATCACCCAGGCCCATTCATGTTATCTGTAAAAGACTTTGAGTTCATATTTATTATCTTGAGATCATATAGGATAAGATATTCATTTCAGAATGATTTCTTTTCGGTTATCTGTCTCCCCTCGATGTTGAAGAAATATTGTATATCATGATGATGGCTACTTGATAAATTAGGTACCATTTCCCATCTTTACCGAAGTACATAGATATAAATACCATGCAGGTATAATAATTATTTAAAAATCATCATTGTGCATAGTCTTTGAGAATATATGATGCAGCATGCTTGGAGGAGTAAAATATTGGTTTACGACGAAAAAACTTATATCGAAGTTTATAAAAATTTGACATAATAAGGGGAACAAAGTATTCTTTACATGGTGTAATATTTTCAACAATCAATTAAGAATGTTACATGTAATTCAATTTACATGACGATCCCAGCTGGGAGTTTACCTTTATGAAGCTCACATAAATTCTTCAAACTTAATAGTTTATTGGCTTCTTATTGATTTCAATTAAATTTTCAATTATTCTTTTCATCGTAATTGATAGGGATGAATTACAGCGATTAAATGCCAAATAAAACTTCTCAGATTCTCAAACTTTTTGGTTTTGACAAAAGTTCATGTTGATGTACAAATAATATTCTTGAGAAATAATATATTAGCTCTTCGAGGTTCCAGTAGGCTTTCTTACACTTTTGACAAATATTAACTCTTAGGAGCTTTTGGCTTGGTTTCCGTCTTTAG